>CALYDF020002534.1:0-40718 GCA_944474145.2 Dicrocoelium dendriticum | reverse complement strand
ATGTCACACATTTATGACAAAGGTGCTGTAAAAGTTTTTAAATCAAACCTAACGGTTTACATTATAGCCTTGTGCATTGCCCATACAAACATACCTCTTCCAAGGAGGAAAGTTGTTTTGGCTGGGAGTTAAAATGTGAGCGAACGAGGTTTTCCAATTTCAGAAAGTTCGTGTGTTAATTTCACTGTGATGCCATGGGCAGTGGCTAGATGGGTCATTCTACGCCCGCTCAAGCTCACATAACCCAGTCTCTGTCCCTGGAGGGGCAGCGAGAAGTATGCCATATGATAGGGCTCAAGTTTGCGGTCATTTCAAGTGTTACCATTCTCCGAAAAATCAGCGAACAGGAAGGGAGACCCGTTTGCGGGATCTCTTCGATGGAAGCTCAGCAGGAAAGCGTGGATATTTCTGTGTTTAACGAATGTGCTCAGCCGATTATGCGAACTCGAGGGAAACTACATCAGCGAAGTTAAAAGAGGGTGGCACTTTCGTTCACTACGATACTTCGTTCAAAGTACAACTTACCATAGTAACGAAATTCCTGGTGTGTTTTGGACTCTTGTGTTTAATTATTTATCTCCATTGTGGTAGTTTGACATATAACATCAACAGAGACCATGAAATGAAGAATGAAATACTGCTAAATGTTTCACAGGAATATTCTTCGTCGAATTCAGATGTAGTAGTAGTTGGGCCATCCAATGTGCCTTCTGAGCATGCAGCAACTAAGACGTGCGATGTTTCTGTGCTACCTGATGTGATGCAATATAAGTCTGTGCCAACCGGATGCTCTGTACCGGTGGGCAAAAGGCGGAAATACAACAACCTTTCTCTTCGTTTTGGATTTATAGAGTCCAATACTTGTGCACAAGGTGACTTGTGTAACAAAGTTCTTCTGAACATGGTGCCTATCAAAATGCAGCGGTATTTTGAAAAATTCATACGGACTGTAAAGACGAAAAATGGCACTTACAGCGCATGTGAGATGAAATATTGCACACCCAAACGTACATGCTTAAAGCGTCGCAGACTGTAGAAAAATCTACGGAAGCATCTTACATCGTTAGTTATCGTAATGCGCTGACAGCAGAACCGAGAAACGTATCCGGCCATGCATACAAAATGCATGGAGATGACCTAAGACTCTTCCTTTCAAAAAGCTTTTCACAGACTGTCTCTGTGTGATTTCTGATGCAAAGCGAACGATGTGTACCTTGTCATGGTAGACAGCTATCGCCGTGCTTCTCCCATTTGCCACAACTTATCTGTGTGAGATTGCATTCTCGCATTATATCTATCCAAAACAAAGTACCGAAACAGACCTGAAGCGTAACGAGATCCGAGGTTATAGCTTTCCTCAATAACACCTAGTATCAAACAAGTCAGCGCTGCATGTCGGAACGAATTTTATCCAAGGTACTAGGCCTTAATATAGTTGCATTTGCATGTAAGTTCAACAGCCTTCACTTTTGCCAACATAAAGGAACAACTGTGCAAATTCAGTGTACAGCGATGAACTCCACCTCATTCTTATGTTATTAAAGCCTAGTTCTGTGGAGAAGGAAAGCTCAGGGGTCCGTCGTGCTAGGTTACACTAAAAATGGGTGCACGTGCCGAAAAGTTTGAGAACACCTGCTCTATGGTGACACACGGCATCCTGTTGGCTGACGGTGTCCGACCAATGAGGAAGCTACTCGTCTGTGCATGTACGCACCAACTTGAAACTGCTTATGAACCAAGTTGGAACTGCTTATGAACCAAGTTGAAAATGCTTACGAACCAAGTTGAAAGTGCTTACGAACCAATATGCTTCCTCTAGTAACTAACTTGACTAGACTCGTACCCGAGCGGTCAAATATCGCCTATTGGCAGCGGTCATATCGATCGCAATTCGGTTTCTTGACCCTAAACTATGCGCGCATATAAAATTCGTCCGGCCACTCACCCTACCCTGGGCTCTTAAAACGCTGACACACACACACACACACACACACATACTTGATGGTTGTGAGACCAATCACCTAGTTTGGGCACTTAGTCCATATAGGCTTCTGAACATGTACCCCTAGCTGTTGTTTAGGTTTTTATGTTATTCGTTCATGATGCATTAAACCGACGAAGAAACGCTGACAACAGGAGCTTGTTCGCTAACTGCTTCCAAAAATCATCATAGCTGCTTGAACGGTTTAGTAGGCCCGCAACTAATGGCGCACGAAAAATGCTATCCTTAATACGGATCGTCGTGAGCAATCTATTATATGACAGCATACTGATCGAATATATTCTTCCCTGCACATCAGCAATCAATATTCGAAGAAAACTGTGATGCCTCCTCACCTGTGAGCGCTGCAGTTTAACCACGTGCGCGCTCCAGACGTCAACGCTGGCAATTGCCTCTACCCAACTACCCTCCTTGAAAATATTTCAATGCGAAATCCGGTCCTATTCGGCGTTTACAACCCTTTTACTAGGGTACTTTATGACAGTGGCCTTCCATGATCCCATACCGTCCGTAAACGTTCAGCCATTATTCTCTGTCCCTGCTTTGTAGAACCTCCTGCCGCTTATTGCTTTTGACAATTTGTTGCTTTGTTTTCAGTTTAATAATCTGTGAATCCACCTCCCTTGCCATCGTTGAACCCATTTATCTCTTGTGATTTAATCTGTGCACGATCGCACTAGTGATCTCGCTTAGACACTTACGGCGCTGTTAGCTGCCTTTAGTGTGGTCTTGTTCTTTAATTTCTCGACAGTGGAAATGCGTTTATTCAAGGTCCTTCCAAGGGATTTGTTGCTTGCAATTACAGTTTACAAAGGTGGCGAAAACGCAGTGTTGAATCTGAAGAAAATTGGCAATGTTAATGAGATAAAAGTAAACGATCGGTGCCTTCGTACGCCAGGATGGGACGCTGGAACTAGGAGAATTCACACAACTTACACACAAAGGGATGAAATATCGATGTTATTGTAATGTTCAAAGTAGTTGACCGAAGTTGACCAAGGAAAAATGAGGCGAACATGTGATGAATGAAAAACTCAGAACTTAAGTGTTTTCTGGAAAATGTACTTGTGCTTACTTTAGACGTTTGTAGTTCACATTACACATTATCAGGATAAGCAGCGACGAGTGTTGTACTAAATAAGCCACATTATTCATATCTTCCTTGCAGGATTTAAACTTAGAAATCAAAATGCTTACAGCTATTAATGATGGGGCATATATTTCACCATAACACATTTTAATGAAGCCCCAAAAGTCTAGTAACCTAAGGGTAATAATAAATTCTCGCACAAATTCCCTAATAGAATACAGGCGTACGGATTTTGTATGTCTAGCTCACTTGGTTCGCAGTAGACTGGAGTTCCCATCCAATGACCGTGCAAACACCGGACTGTTCCCAGTGGATCCCGGACAGTATCAGGTGGGGTCATTAAAGCAGACATTCTCGGAGCTTTTTCCACTCGCAGCTGCCGACCAGCGAAACATTCATAGCGGGCTCTACTATTGTGTTGGCGACTGTAAAATCGAACGCGAGCACCTGCTGCTGCGGGTGGCCGAGTCCTGCAGGATGCTGGGAAAAATAACAGATGGATAAAATAGAAGGTAGTTCATAAAAGTTTTCAAGCTTTCATTAATTTTGTTCGCAAAAGAGGAATGGCTGTGAAATCTAACAAGTTGATGACACGACATCGTTCTGATACTGTGCTTATAAATCTAAAGGCGTAGAAACCGTTTAAAAGTGGCTGGTCTCAAAAAATACGTATGTTAGTAATTCTGAATACTGAATATTGTGGAGCAAGTATAAATGTATTCTGTAACACTTCCAAATATGGTAGAAAACATTATAAAAGTTGTCAGTCGAGGCTATCGTTATCATTCTTATGGAACATTTAACATATCAGGCTTACGGTACTGTAGCACTCACAAATGTGTGATGTCACCGTAAGTGTGCACTCGTTCTCTTAATCGAATAATGGTAAAATATAAAGCCAACAACGTTTTGAACTGCTGCACAGATGTAGCCCTCATCACATGTTTAGGCAAACTATTCCAATTGTTTACCACTCTCCGTTCGAATCACAGTGGGTGGGGAACTCGCTTCATAGCAGGCACCCCTATTTTGGATCTGTGTCCACGAATGCTGCATGGCGCTCGTAAGCGCAGCATTGACCTCAGTAAAGAGAAGCCATCATGAGGTAGAATACGGTAGGTCATAATGAGGTCGACTCTCACTCGACGGTAGGACAAGGTGTAGACTGTTAGTCTCTCGCACTGGTCCTCCTACGGCGAACCACGTAAACTCGGGATGAACCTGGTCGCAACGTGTTGGACCCGTCGATTTTTTGTGCCTCGCCTCGGGGACTCGGAAAGTAGGTGAGCAAACCGTACTCTAGCATTAGTCTAATGATGAAAGTGGAGCGGCGAATGGCAACCTCTTCAGGCTATGAGCAGAAGCTACGTTTGAACGCCCAAAGCATATGCGGTCCTTTACAGTATAGCCTGTTCGTGTTGTCCACGGACTTTAAATTCCAGCGCGAGAGCACATCTAGGTCCTTCACGGAGGGTTTGGGATATAGCGGTTGGCCGTCAAATGTGTGGGTTCAGCAGTAAGCACCATTTCCCAGGCTCATACATACAGACTTGTCTGTAATTTCCGGGAGATGAACTTCTGCAGACCATGTGAATAGGCAGTTGAGGTCTTGCTGTAGTACACCACAGTCGTCGGGAGCGTCAATATCTCTCCAAATCATCATACCGTCCACAAACAAGGCAAACGGTGATCGCAGAAGCTGACGTAGATCGTTGATGTGAATCATGAACAGAGTGGGCCCCTGTAAAGTGTCATAAGTTACGCCAGTTTTAGTGGGATACCCGTCAGTTAGATGATGCAGTGAGCTACTGGCACCGCACACCCTTAGTTTGTGAAGGAGGACCTCATGGTTGAACTTGTCGAAAGTTTTAATGAAATTGATGAATAGCACGTCAACAAACTTCCCCTTGCTTATTACCTGCAACCACACATGCCTCGTCACAAGCAAGTTTGTAATGCATGAGCGGTCTTGCATAAATCCGTGCGGTGTGGGCGTCAGGGCCACTTTTGACTGAAGCAAATACAGCAATCCCTTCTTCACATTTTCTGAGCAACCTTTGCCAAAATAGATATAAGATAAATTGGCCTGTAGTTGTCTACATTGCTACAGCCGCCGCCATTCGGAATAGGCTTCACCCCCGAATATTAAATGCAATCAGCAACGAACCTTAGGTCAACGACCTGTTGAAAAGGTCAATCATAACAGGAAACATGGCCGAAAGGGACTTGAGAATCAGTGAGTGCAGCCCATCAGCTCCGACGGGTTTGCGGCTGTCAATGCTGACGAGCAGTTGACATACTTATTCAACGCCGCAATACAAACTGTCGAGTTCGGTAAAAACGATACAACTGGAACTCGGAACAGGCACCTGCTCATTCGCAAATACAGAAGCTAGGGGCGCTGCCAACTCGGAGGCACGCACAGTGATGGAGGTTGGTGGCTTACCTTCGGGCCATCCAGCATTGACACATTACCTGAAGGCTTAGGACGTTATTTCAGGTAAGTAAAGATTCCTTTTGGGGCGGTCTTTGCGGCAATGGCGAGCTGCTCTTTGAAATGTCAGCAAGTAATTCTTGTTCACACCGTTACGCAAGTTCCGCTCTTGTATACCCTTTGTAATCACTGGGGGAGTCAGAGAAGAGGGATTTGTACTGCAGTCTACTTCGCCTCCGAGGCAGATTTCCTTATTACTTGTCAAACCATTGAAGCTTAATCGGTCTAACCTTCCGAAATTTCAAGAGCACGAATTGAGAACACAATAACGTCAAGTTCTCTTTTCTAAATGTCCAACAGTCCTCGACAGATGCTGCCTGTGACAGAGACCAAAGCACTTTGCTCGTCGCTTCAGCTAGACAGTATAAGTTGGTGTTCCAGTATTTGTAAGCTGGCTCCAGCGGACTTGTATACGTCGAAGATAATTCCGTGTGAGCAGTGAGCACTGGGTACTCGCTTGTAGCCAGGGGCTCTAGGATCCGAACGTCAAGCAACCTTTGTTCATAGATTGTTAAAATCAGGTGGAGACAAGACGGTGTTGAGTGTGGTGTTATGCGTATTGACTGGCATAAGTGTGGCGCTGCACCAGTTTCAAGTACCAAATCCACGAACTTTGCTTCAACCTTACCATGCTCAGACATGAAATGCACATCAGGAGATCATATTCGAGGACAGTTAAAATCACCCATAAGTAGAAAATGTGGGCGACTCATGTTGGTTCGAAGACGGGGCAACCAATCCAAACAACGACTCAGGGGGCTGGGATGGACTGCGCGCACAAGTAGTTTTCCGCGCCTGAGGTGGATGGAGCACCACAGTAGCCAACACAAACTATCGTTACTTCGGTAGGTGCTCACATGTCTCCCACGTAGGGTAGATCGGATTAGATTTGGCGAGCACACAATGACTGACGGAATGCCGAAACCTGGACTGCATACGTGACACACCGTAAATAACGTGTCAAATTGATCCGCGAGGACAAGGTCACGCACCCGCATGAATTAATGAGGCGATGCTGCACGAACCGCAAACTTCTGAAACACATTCCCAGACACAGTTGTATCCTCCTGCACTTTGGACATTTTCATAAAGTGGTCGAATTTTGCTCTTAGCTCCCAATACTTTGTTACCTATATTACGCCATTTGGATTATACCAATCATACTCTTCTACAGGATTTATGTGTCCCATGGACCCAAGAAGTCGGCGCATAAGTGAGCGACCATATTTTGCATTTCTCACGCCTTACATCGACAACCATTGCACTACGTGTATTTCTGCATGCATACACTTGATTTTTATTTTACACACGTTATATATCAACCAACGTATCTTAGTAGAGGCTTGACAGATAACCCATAAATATTTTGAATTCATCATATTCACCCCAACCATCTTACGGGACGTGTCAAGCGCTTGCATTTATCCCTTGATAGATCATTGTTCTTCGTTTATCACTGTACTCTGCCAAACTTATTAAAACTACACCTTGGGAATAAATCTGTACTGGACACACAGATTTGTGAAGCTTTGAGTTTCGAATATGAGTTCCGAGATTGACACGAAACAACGCGTCCAATCGTCGCACACAGGCTTGTATCATGCTGGTTCGCTGTCTGTTCTGAAAGTAGCAGAGCTACCGTCAAGTGGGCTGGGTGTTCGTTTCAGTGTAAAGAAAGGCGAAGAGGTAAGCGCACAGTTCGTCCGTACAATCAAAGGGAAGTAGTGAGACCAACATAATCAACTTATTAGTGGTATTCGAACGCACACTTACGGTCTATCACCCCACTAGTGAATCAATGAAATTCTGTACAATAAGAAGCAGTATCTACAAGGAAATGACGGAACAATGCCTCATGTAGGCCACAGTTACAGTTTACGGGCTAGCGTATGCCGAGTAACTTGAGCGCTGCATTCCGTCGAATTCTGAAATGCGACGACCGCTTGCTGAGTCCCGATGACTGCTATTTGTTGTCCTTTACTCTTTAAGTATGGTCATAATAAAATTTGTTTTAATGGATAAATGCGAAAAATAAATGAAAGCAAACGCAAGTACATTACGGTTTGGTCTGTCATGCACGATCTGTGTGTTTAGGCTATATAACAGAGAGTAAGGACTAGCGTAGGTTTGACCTTGGGACATATGAAAAAGTCGTAGCCCCATTCAACTGATGGCATAAGATGGATTGCTTTGGCTGCGACATGTTTTGTCTGTATCCATACAAAGCAACGTATTCAAACAGAATAGAAAATAATGCATTCTCGCGCATAAGAGATTAGCAACTTTTGCCGCAGATCGCAACTAAGGGTACTCGTTAAGTAAATAGATTTAGGAACCGATCTGCCCTAAGAAAACTTTGGAACAAGTGGAAGTTCATAGATTTCAGCAGACAGTTAGCAGATTGTAGCCCGAATCCAAGGGTAACGGAAGTTCTAGATGTCGCCAGAGGCAACGGAATGCAACTACATAGACCAACAATAACGATAGGGTAGCAAAAATGGTCCCAATGTCACTAGATTGCACCTGCTGGATACAGTTGAGTTTGTTCAAATATTTGACGACTTCAGTCTGTTCTTGAATCTATTATATCCAAATACGTCAATGTAACTGCACTACCGTGTACTTTAAATGATAAAGAAGTTTCCTTTTAAGGTATTCATCCCAGTAGTTCACAAGCTACCTAGCACAGCCTATTCCGGAAAAGCATCAGACGCCCTACTGGGACTCGTCAGTGATGGGCATTCCCTCAGTCTCCTACTTGGGATCAAACGAATGACCACTCGAGGCAGATGCAAATTAGCCAGCAGCTTAAGCCACTGAGCCATGGGGGACGTTGGTTGAACTACATACTTTTCAAGCTAACTGGTATATAGAACGACCTATCTTCCACTGTCACTGACAGCGGCTAAACTGCAAGCTGATGACGTCACGAGTAATATAACATAAATTACCTCTCCTAGTCGCAAATGTTATGGATATGGCGCCTAGATAGAGGAGGTTATCACGATGTAGGCTAGCTGCTGTCAGTGATAGTGGAAGACAGGTAGTGCTATATCCAAGTTAACTTGCACATTAGGTTGCTCAGCCAACGTCCCCCATGGCTCAGTGGATTAAGCTGCTGGCTAGTTGGCATCTGCCTCTAGTGGTCATGGGTTCGATCCCAAGTAGGAGACCGAAGGTATGCGCACCAGTGACGAGCCTCAAGAGGGTGAAACGCGTCTGGTGCGTTTCCGGACTAAGCTATGCTGTGTAGCATGAGAACTACTGGGATGAATCCCTTAAAATTTCACACCTAAAATCCTGCTACTCACGAGCAAGAGACAGAAGTTGTCAAAGCACCGTCGCACCTTTAGTTCACACCATGAGTTTGAAGAAACGACTCCCCGGTTTCGTGCGCTTGCATTCGCTTTCCAATTAACTTTGCAACTCCGAAAATTACCGAGTGTGACTACTAACTATTCACTAAATGTATGCAAAATATCGGTTGCTTTTAAGTGCACATGGTCATATTTATCTTTTCATTTTAAACCGATGTAACCAACCGCCCTATGATTGTTGACGCCTAGCTTGGAGTAATATCTCGCACATCCGCTGGGCACGGATTATGGAATTGACCTACCTATATGCAGATAATCTGCTTGCTTTTGGTTCTCCCCTTAAGGCTATAAAAACGAAATAGAGTGCAAAGAGATGAGACAAGGGTTTTCAAACTACCCTTATGTATTCTGTGACTTAAAATGTTCGCAGGATAATACGCCGTAAAATTGCTTCATCTAAACTGTTGTTATTTCTGCTGTCAGATTGATACATGGAAGTTGCATTACTCAACAGTCAATAGTTAATGGTACATTGCGGATATGAACCTGAAGCATAAAATGTCCCGTGGAATCGTGAACGTGGTTAGAAGAAAAGGAATAAAAATGAAATACTGGAAACCGAAAACAGTCGCTTTGTCTAGTAAAACATTGTTCATCTGAATCATTTGCACAAGGATTGCTGCAATACGAAAATAACCGCGTTTGGTTTACTTATATAAAGTGGATTGCGTTAATGAGGTTTGGTTTTCTTAATGTGCGTATGGTTCATGTGTGCTATGAGCTAGTGTTACATGACCAGCGCGTTGTCCACACGATCTTTAGCTAACCTAAGGGCTGAAATGACAGGTGCTTGTAGGGCATTCCACTTGTGACAAACTAGCAGCGAGGATACATTTTGTCTACCATGCACCTTTTTGTATTGTTTTGCCCATTTCAGTCGGTGTCCTCACAGTCTGTTGTTTTGGGTGTTTTAGCACCTAGCAGCACAGGTGATTAGGGTTGCTTAAGATTTAGTAAACCATGAAAAAATCACTAGGTAAAAGCCGATAGCGTCCACTTAATACTCCAGAACTTCTCCGGCGCTCTTCCTATGGAAAATGAGATAATCCTTTGACATTTCTGGTGACTCAAGGATTGGGAATTTCTAAGAGAGTGCGATTCCCCTTCAGTCACGGCTGCCATGCTTGAATCGCATATTCCATATAAAAGCGTATGAATTGTGTGATCAGCCAACATTTTCCTAGATCAAATCCAGCGACACAGATAAGTTATCGTTTATGTCAATATGTTCCTCAGAATCTGGTTATTTCGATTTAGGAAGCTGAAAAATGCGCTTGTGTTTATTTATACCCGTGTGTGCTATTTACTTTATTTGGCGATTTCCAGTTTATTTACATACTATTTCACCACACAGAAATGTACCTACATTGTTGATTACAACTGCTTTATTTGTTTTGATTTTTTCAACTGCAGTTTGTCCACACATTTCCTTGTAGTTTTACGTCAGATTTATACTGTATAAACCTTAGCCATACTTATCGTGGGAAAGTGGTATTTTCTCCCAATTACTAGCAAATCTGCAGTTGAATTGAGGTAACTGGTCGCTTTGTATTTAATTCAATGCCAAGGATTGCACTGTCCGATATCCCGGCACCAATCAGAAAGGCCGCATACTTTCTGTAGTTGTGTAAAAAGCAGGCAGCAACTAACCAGGAATGCATTTGATTCGAAAGCTCCATACTCCGTCGATACACGTGGTTGTCGAAGGTTGTGAGCCGGCCAGCTCAAATCCACTGTGGCAAGAAACGTTTAGCTGGGATCCATGTCGCACTCGCCCATTTGGCAAAATAATTCCCTGCGCGTCGGGCGTATTACTGACTCCGGCCAATGTATCGAGTCGACTATACGCGTCCGCCGTTATGGGGATCAGTCGCTGCGAAGGAGTGTTTGGGGCATGTAACAAAACCACCTCACCTTGATCCACGGTGAAGAGGTAGCAATGGCGATTACACGATGGCATTGGTTTTGGTAACCAGGAAGTAACATTGTTGCCCACTCCGCAGATGAGCTCGGTCAGTGCTGCAGAGGGAGTCGTGTCAGCAGCACATCTGTTGAGAATGAAGTGGACTGGAATTTTCAAGTATCCCACGAAGAAGATTTATAATCAATGTAACTCTTGTAACGAATGACGCATGTGCATACTCGAGACTATGGTATTGTTTGTCTATCTTCAGATAGCTTCCTGCACTGCGAAGTGTAGAACCTCGTGATAACTGTGCAAATAAGGCGTGCGCATAAGATGTGTAAGCATTGTGAAATAACGTAGTAGCTGTGGTTTAACATAGGTGTTCCAACCATTCAGTGTATGGCTGGACGGCAAACATAACTGATCGTTAGCAATGCAGTTATCATCTGTCAAAATCACACGACGTTACAGGAATGAAACGGTAAACTGCTTGACATGGGCCTGTCTGGCTGAAACTGTGTCGCTTTTAAGGGAAAGCAAACAAACCATTTAGTTAAACCTGAATATCAAACCCGCTCTATATCAATTTTAATGGCGTTTGGTGTGCATAGAACAGCTATAGTGAAGTCATTACGAACAGACTTAACTACACCCGTCCGAGAGCACGTATCGACAGTTTGCTTTGTCCCTTCAAGAAAGTGTCAGTGGTGGACTCTCTCAAAACCTTCAGAATGGATGAATAACGTTAACATACTTCCAGACAGATATGGCAATAAACCAAATAGGATACAGGGATGCACTCAAAGCGCTGATTATCAAAATATGTAACAGGTTGAAAAGCTCGATGATTCCGATAGGGCAGCTTTCACTTAAGTAATCCTCTGCTTACGAAGATTACTGGTTCACTGAGTTTAATCGCTCAATTATTCTTCTCAGCAGCTGTTTTCTTTTACTCAACATCAATAGCTTTTTCGAGGAATGAAGCCCACATACGTTAACAAAATAATTCAGCTACTGTCCTTGTGGTCAAAATGGCCAAGGTTTACTTCAATGTGCGTCGCAATCCAACCACACAATGAATACATCACAATGACCGTTCACTCAGTTAGTAATCCTTATGCCAAGCGTTGCCTTTTGTGACCTGGTGACTAAAGCAGTAGAGGTCCAAAAGAACATCCCAATGGTCCCGGATTAGAGGCCTGTTGTGTCCATTTGATGGGATAAAGCAACGTCGGAAAGCGTGGTGGACTGCGGTGTTTTCGAATGGCGACACTCAATTTCTGTAAGCTTTTGGAAGTTCGGTTTCCAATAGATATATACTTTGTTATAGTACTTAGGTTTTTAAATGGTCATTCACTGACTGAGATGATTCCTCTGGCCATGTGCATAGATCCACGAAATAAACAGTGATACACATTCATGGTTTTTATTATTTTAGGTCATGAGCGAGAGATACATTTGATCAGTCACGCATTACTTAGTGTATCTTTTGAAATTGCTAGCTGCAGTAGGCAAACTAATGCATCAGGAATGTTCGACAAAGACTTTAGGTTTCAGGTAATCTCGATAGTAGATAGCAACATCGCCACCGCAAGATGAACAATCATTGCGAATGACCGACATTTCACTGAGCCACATCCCAACGAACAGTATGTCGTTTGAGCGCCAACGTTCAGCTACTGCTATGATGCGTTAACTATTATTTCAAATCAATGGCGCAGTTCCTAAAGCTTATAATACAATCCTTGAGTGTTGATAGGGCATCTTTGTAATTGTTAGCTATTTACTAGCTATTCTCACTGTGTATGAAATGCACAAATAGTACCCGTCTACATAGGCTTTTTGAAACGGGTATTTGTATGGTTGACTGAGCTGAATTAGGAACAACCGAGTCTAGCTCATCTGTATCTAGGGTCTGTACTGCTTATAGGAATAGTAGTAGCCGTAGTTCTGGTGACACAAGTTCCTTGTTGTCCTGCTACCCTTGGAGTGCTATTTATACCATTTGGTCGTAGCCAAAGTAACCTTCGAAATTTGTGACCCGCTACCGTGGTAGTTTGTGGAGGCAACTAAACGTGTGAAACCAAAAGCTACGACATATTGGATGCTAGAAAGTTCCGTATTGTAAGTTCATTTTTCAATGTCGTGGTGCTTTAATTCTGGCACACTATGAACCAGTACCATTTCTTCATCACATTTTGATTACAGAAGAGTAGTAGGGGGAGTTGAATGGTATAGGTAGAATTTCGTCACATCTAGGCTCACTCAGACAGCCGCCACAAGCCCGGAAAGCACTGTACGCGCGTTTCATCCTTTCGGGAATCATCAGCAGTGCGCATTCCATCGGACCCTTGGTAGGGCTCGAAACCGCAACTCGACTGTTGCCAGTCCGTGGTTGAGACCACTGAGCTACGGGGGACGGCAACGACCATCGTGAATAAGTTACTAGATGTGATATAGCGCCGCTCACTATCCACTGACTTACACGTTACTGCCGTGCAGAGGACAGGGTAGCCCCCTCACCAAGCGACGAGCTTAACAAACTTAAGCCGCCAATTATCTTATGGCATTATAAGCAGTTTGTTCTGTGTACTGATTACAGAAGAGTAGTAGGGGGAGTTGAATGGTATAGGTAGAACTTCGATCTGAGCGGCGCTATATCACATCTAGTAACTTATTCACGATGGTCGTTACCGTCCCCCGTAGCTCATTGCTCTCAACCACGGACTGGCAACAGTCGAGTTGCGGTTTCGAGCCCTACCAAGGGTCCGATGGAATGCGCACTGCTGATGATTCCCGAAAGGATGAAACACGCGTACAGTGCTTTCCGGGCTTGTGGCAGCTGTCTGAGTGAGCCTAGATGTGGCGAAGTTCTACCTATACCATCACATTTTGGCTTGAACGACTCAGGTAGGATTTCCGATTCTGGATTTCTGCCCATAGTTTGTCCAGAAAATTGCGGGCCCTGACGAAAGTGTTTACCAGAATACGGCCTGCTAGAAAAATGTCTTCTATTTCAAGGGAGTTTTTAAATGGTAATCGCAGTAACCGAAGTTCTCTTAAATTCGGGGATGATGGATTTCGCAGAAGACGGTACGTATAGTTGGGAGAACTTTCAGTCCGAGAGCGCAGGTTCTCTCAGACCACCAGGTTTATTCCCCGGCTTGTCTACAGTTCAACGACACGCTGGCGGGTTGTGAGACTTTTGAACACATCACTGTCAATGGGTTTTGGTTGATCAGTAACCGCTTGTTATGCGGTTCCTCGGGAGCCGGGGTTCGTTGTGTTGGAGTGTGGAAGAGACCAAGGCTACAATGCGACTGTTTATCTGTAAAGCTTTTCGGCATACTGTCTTTAGGAGTCAATTGTTTTGCCTAGCTAATAACGGATGTGATCGCATAGTTCGTGCCTAACTGCCTGCCTTGCAGTATTTGTACGACTTGGGAGACGGCTCAACCGGCCTGTTGTCACCGATATTTGTCAACAATGATGTTCATTTTCTCTGGATTGATCTGCAATTTTACTACGGAGTATTTGTCTTTCAATAGGTCTGGGATTGGGACAACGTATTACACTGATCTGTAACTCCAGTTCAGATATTTTCCATCCTAAGACCGCAAGTAGTATCTCTAACTTTGAAGGCGAAACTGCTAATGTTTTACACCTCATCGTAAGCGTTTGAACAACCTTAGTTTTCTAGACTTAAAACACAGAACCACAAACTATATGTCGGTACGCTTGTCTTTCCTTTACGTTTTAACTTCACGTTTGTAGCGTCGTAGGAAGTGGCACAGAACGAACACGTGCGTGTTGTGAGAACCTTAGTTACCCGCTTTTCTGTGATATGATTTAGCATCGGTTGGTAATTCACTAGCTTTCCGACCGACCAACATCTCTGACCCATGTTTCAATGGTCCGTAAGCACTTTCAGGCCAGGCTGGTCACATCGTTTAGGCTGCCTGTTGTGTGCCCTGGTCAACGGGAACTCTCGTTGCGTCACCGGGTTTTGTAGTGGAGCGTCCTCGGAGCATGAGCGGACAAAATTCCTATACAAATTCAGTGGTAAATGTGAGAGGACAAAATAGCCTGTAGCTACGGTGTACATTGGTGCACAGTAACAAATGGCCTTAAAGAATTTCTGTCAATTGGTATCTCAAAGGTACTGATAGAACTCAAGAAAGCCACGTTTCACGTGTTGGTCTTGGCGAATGAACTGTCTAAGAACTCGTTTGTGGTGTACAAGCGAGTCATTGGACTTACTTCGAAAATTTAGATCCCGTTGGATAGAGCTCGGTGGTCTGAATCAATAGAGCTTGCTTTCGGACTTGTGGTAGATACATGAACTGGTAAATCAAAGTTAATACGGTGCACAAAACTATTCTACCGGCAAGTGATGGTTAGACCTTACGAAATCATCACATATTCCCCAGGGTACCTACTAGTCAAGGAAGCGGTAATCATGTATCCTTTAGTATGCTGAAAATCAGTTTATTACCTTCTATTAAACACAACAGAGATGACTGTAATTCAGTCATACAGAAGTACTGAGAGGCCAGTTAAGCAGCTTTCCCTGGGTCTGCATTTTAATGTGATCTTTTCATACAAATTATGTATTTTGCTGTTTAAACTATGAACAAATACTGTTCTATCGTGGCACGTGCATATTTAAGAACAAATAAACAGGTCAAACTTGGTATTGTGCAGGCTTTATGTGCTTGTCTCAATGAAAACCCGAAAGCGTTTGCAGATTTGTAATAAAATGAACGGTTCTTTAACTTGTAGACGCAAATTAATTGTACTCTATCAAAAAGTACCGTTTTATGCATAAAATCGCTGATCATTTCATTGGCATCTTTGAGGGACCGTTCGGTCATCTTAGCCACTTACTCAAATCTGGCTTTACTTCCGTACTTTGTGGTGTGAAACGAAACATTTCCGTTTGTGACTAGTGGTGGTGGCCCGCAGTCACGTTCTGAAGAGGAAACGCAAAACTACTCAATATGTGGCAAATAACAAGTTTCCTTAAAACGTTGTGATCCCTTTTGATTGGTTACATTTGGAAGGCGTTATAGGCAATCGTTTTAGTTTAAATATTTTGCGCCTGTTTGTATGGTTGAGAAGATATATTGCGAGTGCCCACTGCTATGAAAAAGGGGTATTATTGTTTCTATATTTCATAATTATAGTTGGTGTCAATTATGCCGTAAACACAATGCTTGTGGATGGATTGAATTTTCTCAGATAATCTAATAGGAAATATCCATAATCAAAGGAGAGCCATGCAAATATTGGAACTTGCAAACCAACTTGCAAATGTACTGCAGACCGCATCTAATGTCAAAGCTGATTAGCCCGGCTGAGGGCTAGTGAATAAAATTAATTAAACTGATCATCTTGATTTTAGAGGAACAGATAGTTATTGCTATCAAACTTGCCTTTACATCTCGGTTTCTCGCCATCCCATTTTCCGTTCGTTTGGCACTGTCTCTTCGCCGAACCTGTTATCTCATAGCCTTGATTGCAGTGGATGTGCACAACACCATTCACTTCCGTGGAGTATGCGGAGAGTACCCCGTTCTCTGGTGGATCCAGTGTAGGACATGTTACGGCTAAACAATGAGATAAACACATAGATAAGCAGGTAGCAACGACTTGTAGGATACAAAACTTTACAAACGGCTCTGTCTTTTTACAATTTTCGGATGGTGTTGTGAAAATGACTCTTAATTTAGACAAGGAAGCACAGGTTTCATAAAGATTCACCCATCGTTGTTCACAATGTCACACAAGCATTGTGAGACAATGCATGAGAACTGGCCCCTACACGACTTGCTTGACCCACTGATAAAATCCGATGCGTTAAACTATGAACCAGACGATTAGGCAACGTGTGAATCTGTCAGTGGTATGCAATGGTAAGCAAAAGCAATTTTGACAAACTAAATGAAGCTATCCTTAATAAAGTGCTCGCATATTTGCTGAAAAATCGTTAGTTAACCTATAGGTGTAAGTGTACAATAAAGTTAACAATCAGTCCAACGTGGACAAATGCCATCAATCAAAATTATCATGAAGTACAACATTCCATAATAATAATTATAAATCCACTCATATATTATTATACACCCATTGAATACGCGGTCACCGAGCAGCTCAGCAGGAAGTTTGTGTGTGTCCAAATACTTTCAGATTCTCCGTGTATGCAAAAATTTGCGAGATAACTGGCAATAAAACTTGCCCATTAAAATGTCAGTTGAAAAATGCGGCCAAATATTTGTGTTATCATACGAGGAGGTGATGAATTATGGAGCGTTTAATCTTACTAGAGAATGCTAATAAAAATCGACCATATTGCGTCAACATATTAAAAGCTACGAGCAGAACTTAGGGAAATTTGCTCACTACCGACGTCTTTCATAACGCATGCGTGATCCAATGGAGACAGTTCCATTTGAAATTTATGGAAAGATACGATAATAAACTTATCAGTGCCTAATGAGACATTTTTCTTCTTAGAGGAAGGTAATATCTTCTTTCGTTAGCTCATTCCAAGACATGCACTATAGAGGAAATGTTATTAAATGTCTCCTTTGTAGAGTGCTATTTTTAAAGAAAGCATCTGGGTGTTAAATAGTACATTTTACAACCTATTGTGCGGGGCGATAAAATAACAAGAAAGCCAGTATATTTAAAATCACAGTATCATTTTACATGAAGCACACTCGACAGAATGCCATCATCATGTATGTAAGCCCAGCAAAACATGTAATTCCTGTTATTGATACTTAATTTTTTATTTCCGTAGCCATGTTAGGCTTTTGCACTTTAGTGAAACGGGTACCGAAGTTTAAGAAACGGAATAAGCACCGCTTGTTTCTGCACACGTCCTATCAAATTGCTAATAGAATATTAATGTCGATTCTACGGATCTTGCCTACATTAATTCTATCGGTGAACACGGCATATACTCGGTAGTTAAAAGGTTCAACATTTTCAATACCCCTACCTGGAAACTGTAAATGAAAAGCTCGTTGATAACAAACAATAATTGCTCCTTTCAATTTAGAAGTAGGTTTTTTCCTTCTGTTATCCATTATTTACAAAATGAGTCACAGTGTAGTCAAGTTCCTAAAACTTCCGAAACGAGCTTTTTACCAAGGCTTTATCAGCATGCTTCCTGCTAACGCAATAGCCAAGCCTCTACTAACCATAGAACGTGCTTTCCATCATACCAAGGTAGCAGTGGCTAGTCAGAAGTCAACTTGCTAGTTGCGTTTCTTGGCTCAAATTAACAGCGTATGAGGAACTAGATTAACTAAAACAACAGCGTTTGTATTTCGTGCGCGAGACATTGCCACGCATAATTCACACACCTGTCTGCGTAAGTGTTGTAGCATTTAAGCTGCTCAAATGTGGTTTACATCAACCCTTGTAACATATGTTCAATACGAATTTGCAGCCATAAGTTGCCTGACCCAAATTAGGCCAATTGAGAGGAGACCGTATTCCAACTGAATGACTATTGAATCAGCTCACTAGATATACAATGGAACAGAAACATATCAGAGATTATCCGAACATCTACGCTCATGTAAGAAAAGAGAAAGTCTTAACCATGATGTTATGTAATCGGAACTGCTGTTTATCGAAGTTTGCCAAATGTTAGTTACTTATCTGGCATTCCCATGAAAAACGTACAGCGTTTTGACGTTGCATTTAGCATTTTGTTTGTCTAAGGCTTGTTTCAAGTATTCGAGCTCGGTCGAACCACAGCTTATGCATTCGCGAAACAACCCTAATAAATACGCAATTGCAGCTCCATGTTCCGTAACATTCCCTATAACGTTTTTGGATGATCCGGAGAGAATATTAAAACACCCCGGCTATCTGAACTTGAGTGAAAATTATATAATAAAACGAACGTTGCATCATAAAGGATTCCGGTAGTTTTTGCTTAATTGTATTTTGCTTTATATAAACTGGAATTTAGCAGTTTGTTTGGTACTTACATCTTCTGATGTTCTTAACTTTTCTGTTGGGAGAACATGCCATTGCTCTTTCAGTAGAGCCATCCACTATTGATCCGGGTGGTTCAACTTTTGGATTCACAGAATTATATTGTGGCAGTGTTACCAGGGTGCTACCCAGGACATCATGGAAAATCAATTTCGATTCATGTAGCAGAAAACTGAGGTAATTTCCACCGAGTCACTTGAGGCCTCACTGCTGCGTACATCACTGGTAAATAGTAGGTGCATTTAAAAGCACATTTTGCAATTTGTGTTTGAAGTTATCTGCTTGCAATCACTTCTGCTTTGATGTGGCAGCAATTGAACTAGTGTGTAAGGTTAGTACACCTTATCTATTGTTGCCCTCTCTCTAGCCGTTCAAGATGTGAAAATCTGCATAAATTTTAGGTGGCCTCGATGAAAAATTATTTCAAATTTTATCTTTTCCTTATCTTTTAATGCACTACAATTTCCAAGTTGATAAAGATCCTTTGTAGTTTTCAATGTATTGGTGCAGGTTAGGCTATCTAAACTTATCTTCTGGTTGAAGAAGACAGAACCATTTACTGGAGAAAGTAATAGAGATACTGAATCTCATCCGTTACCTGAAGCTTTTGCGGAGTTAACACGTTCCGGATGCTATGATACGCCCTGAGTATCCCCACAATTCTACCGACTTGAGTGCTGTCTCCATCGCATCTGGTCACTTTGTGTGTAGGTTTTCGGTGTAGGCGTTTATCGCACAGATGGCGCTGATGGGTATTTCCCTAAACGAGGTGGTAACTGCAGCGCAAGCTGTTCGAAGTTTCAATGCTGTTTCTGCTTAATTACCTGATGCCAACACTAGACCATTTTGCTAAGGACAGAGATTTATTCAAGTTCATCAAATGATGGTTTCGTTAACAAAAGAAGGTTTCTTGGCAGCAATGCATCGTTCATGCATAAGAGAGGAACTCACGCAAGCAAACTACGTCGCTACCCGACCACTGGCCATTCGCCTGACAAGTTCGAAGACAACCTGTAAAACAGTGAGATGAGGCAAAATCACATGAGGCTTCCGTTGAGTTGCTTTTCAATAAATGTATGTTGCTTTTGTTAAATTTGGACAGTCTGCACCTTGTGACATCTGGTTCCTAAGTCCGGTAGTGGACAACAATCATGCAATACAGATCATAAATCACATTCGTTTTCCTGGACAAGAAGTGCAACTAACTGCAATTGGTTCGTCACTTAAATTATTGTTCCCATTACCCATATGCATCTTAGCAAACAACTTAAAAATTCGCCAACTAAGTACATGCAAACATTCTAAAAGCGGCTAGCAAATACTGTGCGGGAATGAATACGCATACAAAATAATGTTTTAACCCATGGTTAGTATTGTTGCTGCACTCACCTGCATCCGATTCTTTTGGTAGTCCTGTGCCCGCACACTGTGCCATAAATCCCTCCACACACGCGGACAACGCCTCCGCTTTGTATTGCAGATCCGTTTTGTAGACAACATAACCGTGTGGTGGATCCCGGAGTGGAGCACATGATACACCTGTTCGATGGCAACAGACTCTGCATGAAATGAATTCCTAAGTCATTTATGAAAGTTTGGCATCTTTATAAATATTTAACCAGTGGTTACCCTTGGGAAGTTTGTTGCTATAAACTGACTGCTTGTTGACTGAGTCACGGTCATCCGTCAATGCAAGTTTCCCATGTTTATAGTAATCACTTTTCTTTCGTTACAATTATCACAATTTCTGACATGTAGTAAGCAATATCCTTCTCTCACTCTTGGCATTAGTACAACAATGAACTTCATACTGAAGGAAATCACTTGTCAGTTCTGAATTCAATTACCCTGTTTCATACGTAGCCTGCTGCGTAATGTTGTTTGATTGAGGTATACTGGTCGAAAACTAGGGCAAACGAAAGTGAACGCAGCAAACATTTTGAGGAATTGCAGTTAACACGTTTTGCTAAAATCTGTATGCTCTCCTTAGAAGAGAAAATACCTCCATATAATGCAGCATTTGGCCAATTGGCCGGCGTTTCGCATAAAATTCTATCACTTGCTAATGTTTTCTTCAACTCCTCATTGGAAGAAACATATGGGGAATTAGTTCCGAGAAATAAAACATACGCAAAGTCTAAATGCGAGGTCTTTTTAAACGGCTTTAAGAAAAGTGAGCAAATTAGTGATAAAAGTTAAACAATGAGCAGACACTTGGTGTACCCACTCACATGACCAACAAACAATGCGTATTTCTATGAGCACCACAAAGAGTAAAAGACCAGGAGGAGAAAACGACTTAACGCCATCAAATTACAAAGGCTCTTCCCTACATATTACATTTGGAATATAATAGTAAAAATGAAGGGAGAACTACATTCCTAAGTAAAGGGCCTACAGAGAAGCGTGGTTCGTCTCAATCTCAAGCAGTATAGCTTATTTCAGAGTATTGCGGGTGTGCTTTTGAGAAGCCATGTAGACGTTTCCGTAGTCTGTTTCTTCTGTAGTGATTCATCACAAGAATATCCATTCCTACAATTAACTGATTTCAAATCATGAACTAGCAAACAAGCTCCTTTTCTGTGGATCTCATCAGGCTTGCATAGCGCAGCTGATAGGAATTAAAACCGTTGAAACATTAGACAAAGTTAAGGTTCGAAAGTCGGTCATTTAAATGATAAGGTCACGTGGTTGGTTCAGGAAAATTCAAGGACATTCCAGTGGCATGAGCTGCAAATTGGTCACTGTGACATATTGCCAGGGTAGAGAGAGGATCAGGAGTAGTCCTTTTTATAATTTTATTCTCGGGTCTGGAGGTGGATATTGATCGATTCGGCTATTGCTAGTAAATGAAAACGAAACGCTAGTGTGTGGTATACAAGTTCGCAATAAATGAGCTGAATACGTTGGTAGGCATCGATTTGGTGGTTAAAATCAATTCTTTCTGTCATTTGCTTCCTCTTTATGTTGCTAGGTTGCGGGTGATCAGATAACACGAAATGGTTCCATCTCGCGATACCATTCTTTTCATTGTCTTATTTAGATTGAGACAGGGAACTCAGTGCTTTAAATTTCTTAGACCAAGACTCCTGACCAAGACTATTAGAATCCTTGACGGATTCGCAACACTGAATTGCGAGATTGCTGCAAAGAGAATTCGCATTTGTTGTCTATCTGATTGCAACCGCAATGCTCAATACCCACAACAGTTTGCTAGTTGCTACTTCGGAATCCACTGAGGCCTGCCATCCCAACTCTGAAGTAGCTCGCCAAATCCTATTTGGAGGTGGTAAACGGAATTTTGGTGTACATAATGAAAACATACCAATGCCGTATGGCGATCACTGAACAGCTGTTACCGACTCGTTGCATTAAACTCACGAATTTTTGCGATACTCTGTTGGTAGCATGAGGAGGAACCTGGCCAGGGCCCTATGTAGGTCTCTTGAAAACATAAATTAGAATCCCATATTTCCTGACGATCTACAGTAGCATGTATACAACCTGTCTTCCGTATCTTTGAACAGGAAAGTATGAAAGCTTTGTCATTTGGCCTGAATTTGAAGCTTCCCCCAAAGAATTCCGACGGAATACACGGTGAGACACAGTTTAAAAACTTACTGGAGCAACTATCCAAATTGACCCCGACGACTAGAGAACAGCACAACTGGTTCAAGATTAAGCTCGTTGACATTGCATACGATTACACGGTGGCTCCGCTGAACCAAACCTGTTGTATAGTCACATCAAGGCCCTACATGATCTGTAGGCAAAAGAAATGTTAGCGCTAAGACCTAAAGAAGGCACAGAGGTTGTAATTGTGAATAAGCTTGAACACAAAACAAGTTGTGAGAGATTCTGGGAGAGGAATCCAAATTCCAAGAAGACCAAAGCTAAACCACTGTAACATAAAATTGAAAAGTGGTTGACTAACCAATTAAAATTGTTGCTGCAACTTGGAATGATAACAGAAGTGACGTACATCTCTCTAAAGCCAATGGGGACGAGCACCCCTCAAATGTAGGGCTTACGGATGGTTAACAAGGTCAACACAACTTTAAGGCTCGTACTATCCATATGTAACTCGTCATACCACAAGTTGGCTCGTTGGCTGGTTGATGTGTTTTCACCAGTGTGACGAATGATGACAAAGTATAGTGTGAAGGACACATTCGACCTGATTGACTGTGTGTAAAAGAGTAATATTTCTGACAAGGTAATGTGTTCAGTGGACATACAGTCTTTGTTCACTAACATTCTAATTAGTGAAACGATGGATTTCTTATGTGAGTTTATCATGAGTAATAAAGTAGTGTTCTCGAGCTCCGTGGACTATCTTCGGGATTTGCTGATACTATGCCCGGAAAATGTGTATTTCTCATTTGAAGACAAGCCGTACCGACAGGTGGATGGTGTAGCCATGGAAAGTCCGCTTTGCTCGGTATTGGCTGACATCTTCATGACAATGGTTGAATAGAGATGTGAACCGCACATCAACCGAATGTGTTTATAAAGTTGATACGTAGGTGACACACTAGTGATCGCCCCAAGTTGAGACGTTGCTGTTCATCTTCTCAATGTGCTCAGTGACGCACATCCAAATGTCCGTTTTACCTGTGAACTGGGGGATAAAAATTGTGTCCTTTTTTGAATATGTTGTTGACCAGACGAGAAAACGTTTCCATAAAGCGTTCTGTTCCCAGGAAAGCTACATGGACAGGACTGTATGAACAATTTAACAGCTTCATTCCCATTCAATACAAGCGTTGCTTAGTCAAGATGCTATTTGATCGAGCCCGCAGAATATGTACCGACGAGTGTTTTGAATCGGAATCGCCGAGCGTCAGTCAGATGTTACGGGGCGACGGATATTCAGAGCCATTTATTCGATTTCACAGTCAACTGAAGGGAAACATACCGAGGGTACTTACTGTGCCCAAACTGTCTGTTTATCTTTAGTTACCTTTCAAAGGTGATATGGTGACCGCACAATTTGAAAGTCGTTTGCATACAGCCATTCCCCGGACATTCAATGCTGCCCCAGTTGAGAAACCAAAAACTTGCTGATGTCTCCAGTGAAGCGTACTCAGACGATCACCGCCACAATCTATTGTATGTACCAATTCGTTTGTAACTACGGAAATGGTTACATTGACAGAACAGATAGATCCTTGGGTAAACGCATTAGAGAACATATCATAAAATGGATTGCTAAGCTATCTGCACAGCAAGCAACCGAATAAGAAAAGGTATCTAAGATGCTGGCATCATCTATCGCTAGATAACTAATCGAAACAAGCCATCCGGTTGACCCTGAGTCAACGTTTACAGTTATCTGTAGAAATGAAAACCCCAAAGTTTTGAGGTTTGCGGAAGCTTTGGCGCTGAATCGGCATCGCCCTATCTTTTGTATACAGAAACAATTAATATTCTCCCTAAAGCTTCGTTGGGGCTCATGACCTTATTGTGAAACTCGTTGATCAGTTGTTCTTGCGTTTACGTAATTTCCTTTGGAGATAAGTTTCAAACCTTCTATCTTTTCTGTCAAAGGTGACTCATATTTATGTTGTTAGTTTGCAGGTGATCAGATAACATGAAATGATTTCATCTCTCAATATTTTGCTTGTCATTATTTTTTAGATTGATACAGGGAACTCAGCGCTTTAATCTAAATTGTGCCAACACGGCGTTCCTCAACCTTATGTTCCAAATCCACACAGCTATGCTGTCTCTTTGAGAAGTCAAATGCTTCCGAAAATTTGTCGCCACTTACCGCTTCAATTGGTTTTCCGCATCCTGATAGTTACCCACATTTCGCTCTATGCTATTGAACCTTGAGGCTATGGTATGGTACTATGATTCACTAGACTGATCGTCCCTAGTAAATCGGCAGTCAACCGGGATCATGTGACTTCCGATTTAGCAGTATTTCTGTAGATAATATTTGCGGAATTGCCAGTAGTTTTCAAAGATGACCATTAGCTCAGAATGAAGCATCAATTTCATCATACTGGGATGGCAGTCCATGCATATAGATGATATTGGTATCCCTATCAGTTGTTTAGCAATGATCATGCCGAAGGAGAAGACCTCGCAGATGTAGTACAATTACTCACGGTATTGTACGTACGTTTCAGCATAGACGGCGGCTTCAAGCTCGGGAAAAAGGCAACCGATGGTCTACCTATTTTTGTCAAAGTACAAAATTTCTCCCGGTCGTCATTTTCTTTTCGACGTATTTTCTATTGGATGTCCGAGAATATGTGCAGTGCATATCGGGTGTCACATGGCTTACACTACAACAATAAAACCGCATGCGTGTCGTCAGCGGAACTCAGAGTAACTCGAAGAAGTCAAGCTTTTCTGTTTTGCGGTAAAACTTATTACTGCGTATCCCCTCTCAGCGTCATTGAATCGGCCAGAATATTGACTTTACTGCTGACAGGGTTCCACCGATTGCGATCGTCCACCGGCTTCGCTTACACCAAATTGGATTTTTATTCAGGAACAATGTTTCACACGGCGTTTAAGGCTCAATAGTCCATTCAGGTTACTGTCCGTTTGAGGTCAACAACTGTTATTGTTTTCAGGGTTTACTTGGTTGCGGAAACCGCAACATTCCAGTTCTATTCGGTTCTGCCACCAAAGTCAAGGGTTTTTTCCTCCGGGTTTTACAAAGAGGAAATCGATGTTTGCGATGCCTGGGCATTCTCGATGATTGGCCGACACTGACCTGGGAACGCCATCATCGCCACCGACTTGTTGAGCTCTGCACCGTTAAAAGAAGCGAAACGAGAGCGCTTGAAGCATATCAAATTGGGAAAATAATTTGGGTCAGGGAATATCGAAACAGACTGCAGTCTAAAGAATACTTTGATTATTCAGCCAAACTGGATTATCTGTTTAAGAACATGATATCACTTTTCCAAGCATTTCGCGTGTTTATTTGAAGAAAGTTACACATGATTGATTCGAATACTTGCATGATGAAACAGTTTATTTTATACTGCGCACCACTGGCATATCCTTGACTCTGCAAGGTCAAATATTTCACCATTGACACGCTGTCGTTTAGCAAACTGCTAAGCTGTGCCATTTCCCCTCTTTTCATTACTGTCTGTAGGCTGAATTTAAAACTAGGGTAACAAGAATTTACCTCTTAATTTTTCTCTGCACACTGTGCAGATATTACAGGTACACTAGCGTAGAATTTCGCTATCTTGTCTCGTGAGTTTAATTAGTCTATGCTTTGTATGTCAGCTGCACAGACCGTAGGGTGCAGTTGCAAATCTTTGATCTCATTTTAGCCTAAGTACTGAACGTGAATTGGCTGGTTCCGGTAATAGCGTGGACAATTTCTCTCCCAACCTCGTAATCTTTCTGTTCACAAAATTATCCATTGTCTCTGTCGTCCTGTTGCACTAATTTATATGTACGCATAAACTGGTAAAATTGCAATGACTTGTTGTATTCCAGCAAGCGCAGTGTGAATATCTACAAAGCACCCCAAGCAGCAGTTCCTCGAAACCAACACGAACTAGAATCCGAACAAACGTAAGCCGATTTTTGGATTGTGTATTCCGTCTGATGACGCATCTCTTTACAAGCCTAAAGATTGTTAGCGATCAGGCAAAATAACATTATCGATTTAGTTGCCAGTTAGGCGTGCGTACGCAAGTGAGAAGGTAGTACTGTCGGTTATCGCACGCAACAGCTCTTACGTTGATCATAACAAAATAGTGTCAGGCATTTTGCTGCGCTGCTAAAGCTCATGTGCCGCCACCCCAACGCAGTCAGCATGGAATGCTGTGACGCAAGTCAAGCACGTTCTCACGAAAGCTAGAAATTTACTGTTTTGGCTAAAGAGCGCAAGTCGTGTTGAACCATGTAAGGACGGCTGGCTGTACTATTCTGGTCAAGTGAATATTGTGGGGGTCAACGTTGGGCGTTGAAGCACCCGCCGTATTTCTTGGATTGCTACACACAATCTCAATAGTGGCCTCGGTATACATTGAAGTCATTCTCTGCCATTCAGTCCACTGATACCGTAGCCGAAGTGAAAGGTTTCGGTGTTGTACTCTTACATTACAGCACTACACAACCAACGCTTTCGGCCTCCTTTGGACTCATCAGGCAGAGGTAACCTGAGTGACGAGTGGAACTTAACACACAGTGTGGTGTGTCGAATATCCCCAAGATCACTATACTACTGAAATCCACAAGCAGCGCTTGACACAACGGTGCAAAGGTTAATTTTTGGTTGGGAGAGTTACTGTAACTTTGGAGTCGATACTGGTTAGACACACACTGTGTCTACCCGCGTGTGCTCATGACTTACGGAATAGAGTTCTTGTTTGACCCATAATTGTGAGTGGCTTGTCTGCGAACCTTTGAAGCTGATGCTGGATTTAGAGGATTGTTGCAGCTTATGAGCAACAATGTATCAGAAGTGCTTCCGTAGCTTCGTATCAAATGCCGATGCAAAATTTATTAGATAGTTCAGACATGACTTTATCGAAACACAATAGCACTAATGTTTTACTAACCTAAAAGCTATAAGCTTTTATGCATTGTTTTGAGCGTATGACTGTAAAGGCAGTTAAATTCGCTGAAAACGTAATCCGAGGGGCATAATTCTGTGTAAGGTGCGTCGGTGTATATTAATGCGATCTGAATGAGTGTACTTCTAATGCGCTGTCTGAAGAAGAAGTGAATTATTTAATGATAAGGAAGAGCGCAAAAATGATGCGACCTTCCTTGTTTACCAAACACTCTGCTCCAAGATGTCATCCGGGAATTCACCTACGCATCTTGTTTGGCCTGATTTGACCGTCATCATTAATCAACCGGATTCATAGATCTACGAGGAGCTAACCTTAGAAGTGGTGTGGATTGCAGTTACACAACTGTCCGTAGGACTATGTGGCTTGTCACATCCATGTCATGACATTCGGCTTCTAATATAAAAACATATTTTTCACTCTGCGTTCATCGGCTTTGCACGGTCATATCAACTACTTCGGTTTGAACACAGATGGTAAGTAAATACGTGCGGCCAGCCAAAGTAAGCCGCACCTGTATAGTGTAGTTTATTCTACACTAGCGCTGAGTTGGTTTACGAGCGCGAATAAATCTTCTGGATGCCTATGCATTACCAGAAACTTTAATATACAATATGAATACTGTCCTGTGGCAGTGAGTACGGAACAAGTACGTTTTGTGATAAATTAACTCAGAATTTTTACCATCTGTTGCTACCCAAATTTACGGGTCGTTAGGATATCTTGATTTGAAACATTTTCTCATTTCAGTTTCTCTTACCTCGCACTTTTAATGTTCTGGTGATAGGAATTTGTCCGAACCTCCACGGATAACTTTTAATCTATTGCTTACAGGCTCGACGGGGTGATTGCAAGTAATGAATCGGTTAACCTAATACGTTTACATAAAATGTTAATTTTATGAGAATAAAAATCATACAACTTTCATGCAGAAAAGGTCTGTACATCTGTGTACAGTATGTACCATTTAGCAACGGTCGTTGGCCATCAAACGGAATGCGATAGCCTTTCAAAAGTACACACGAGGCAAAATTGAGACATGTTCATTTGCATTTCAATTACAATAAGCTAAAAAACAAGAATACCTGATTGTTTTAAGGGTTGGAAATCTCGTTACACTTATTGGAGGGGTGCTCTGGATAGCGAATGACCGTATCAATTCTGTGACCAGTTTGGGGTTGGGTGATTGCAGTAGATTAGATATGCCAAACAAACGCATGTATTTTCACCGTGTTTTGATGCTAAATTAGATCACAAGACCCACTTAAAAATTGATCTCTAACAAAGGACTGCTCAAAAAAGACAAGTGCGTGACGTTGTATTGATTACAACTACTGAGTACAAAGTATTTTGCCGGTATTCTGCGCCACTGACATCAGCACATCAAGTCCAAAAATTTCGTTTCATTCTGTTATTTTAAGAACCGCAGAAAATGAAGATCTTGCCTAGCTTTTTGAACAGATATCTTCAAATGGACTATGTCTACTTAATTTCAGCACGTCTGTTTGCACATCTACCATATAGTACAAAACTGTTGATGTCTCTAGATTGCGGGAGTATTCTACCAATACTAATTTAACTGCAAGATGCAATTATAATGTCCTCAGTGCCGAAGTTCATCTACTAATATACTTTAAATTTAGTAGTTTGGAGAAAGATCCTTAGCCATAATTTTCTATTTCGGTAAGATACGCGCGCTTTTATGTGGCCGCAAATGTGTGTACGATTTGGAATATTCCTTCTCCTGTTCACAATAATTAATTATCCGCTAGTGTCTTTAGCTGCTGCGTAAAAGTTCTGTGTTATATTTTAATCACTTGTGTTTAGTTAATTTTTCATAGCTAAAATGGTCGATGAAATCGGTGTTAGTCGTTTCCATTTTAGAAAATTAATAGTTTGAATAGGGATGTTAACGATATTACAAACCTTCTTAACCTTTGGAACTAAGCTGGAAAGAGAACTCTGCCTACAATTTAAGATACTTTATGCTGTATACCAAGTCAACGAAGGAGGGTTGATAGCAGTTTGCCGGATGAGCATTTTATTCGCAGTTTTTACTAACTCGATAATTCATTACAACTATATTAGCAGGCTGAGTACCGGGTAGTTTCATTGGTAGAATTGATTTAAGAGAAGTACTATTGGCATTTAAGTGGGTAAACTCTACCAGTTTCCAAAAGACCTTGCGCTGAGTTGGAAAGCGTTAAGCGCTTTACAAAAAGATCAAAGCGAAACTGCATGGACTTTATATAACAAAACGTCATAGTAGTCCTTTATTCGACATTATGTTGCGGGTGACACAGCAGGCTCAGATGAAAGAGACGATGTCATCACACTTCACATCTTAGTGTGATAGCAAACTGACGTTAGTAAATGCAATGCGACAAATGTTATATCTAAACGCCTCATTGAAGTCAGCCATTCGGCTGAGAATGCTCTGAAAAGCTTTGTTTTGTCAACAAACCTGTACATACAAATTTTAAATCGATGCACACGTCCACGCGGGAACATATATCAAACCCGTTGCCGGATGTTCATGGTAGCATGAGCGAAAGGCAAGCAGCAGCTTAAAATGCCCCACCAAAATTACTGAAGGAGGCACTCCTTGAAAGAACATAATTTGGGCTTCACACAGAAACATTTAGTTTTCTAAAAGCAGTCTGTGCATGTTGCATGCACTGCGCTGAACCTGCCTGCAATTAGAGCGAGATTATGAAAATCCAAACAAAAACCGTAGTTGGGCAAAGCATGCAACCGCTAAGGGTATTCTTATTTTCCTGACGGCTTTTGTCATGATGCGTACCATCAATCACCCTAACTGAGCACATAACTGCACTTATTAATGAAGTAAAGAATATTTCATTAAGTTCAACTGATACGACCGTAGGAAATTCGGACTCGACCTGGCCTCATAAAAACCATTAACAAATACATTTTTGTAATAGTTTTGAAAGTTTTTGAACCGATGCGCTTTCAGTTTTCAAATTCTGCTTGTGCATAAATACCTTTAGAAATACTCAGATCAACTTGACTTAAAGAATTTCTCTTTACCTTGCACCTAGTCACATAGGGAAGCATTTCAAATTTCCGTTAGCTCGAAGCCAGGTCGTTGCACTTCACACCATTATTTGCCTTCATTGTTTTCAGTGGGATATTGGTCCGAAACACGCAAGCGGACCATTATACATTTGTCAAGAAATTGTAATAGTCATCCATGGTTCGTGTAAATCACTTTTTGCGTGGATGGATTGCACCCATCCTCAATCTGGGCAAATTATCCTGCGAAACGGTTCTCCATTATTTCGATCACTGAGACCATAACTAAAACACTAAACTGGTGACTGGTAACTGCGTGTCAGCGCACAGGCAGTGGTGAACCGGAAGCACCAAGTTGCAAGATTGAGCTGCTTGCCTGCTACATCTGTCTGACGACTGTGTGTAAGAAAGCAAGCAAGCTTTTACTGCAGTCGCTCTGGCCGGTAACCTTTATCCACTTCCGCGGACAATCCAATTTGTTCTCGCTGTCTCGAATGAGAAGCAATACATGAATGAACATCATATTTCTTCATCAAATAAATAAAAGAAACTTTTTATTCTCTGAAACGCGAGGCACAACTTTACAGGTATGATCATGTTATTATATGGAAGTGTGCACAAAAATATGCAAGAACACGACATGTTTGTCTTAACAGTATATGAGTGCATGGATGTGTGTGTAACGGTGCATAGTTGTAGTTTTGTAGCTTGTGTTTGTGAGTGTGCTGTTGGCTTTGTGACTGTTTGACAGCGTCGCTTATGTAAGAATAGATGATTTATGTCCGTGAATTGGATGTACTTATCCAGATGTTCACGAAGCAATGAGTTTAGTTTTGGCGAGTCACATTGCCACGTCACAGTGTTGATAAACGAATATTTGTGACTTTGCATAGGGAGAACGCTCTCTCTCACCATGTCCTGGAACATTGCTGCCGAACTACTTGCTGGAACGTGTAATACACGAACCACTGCTGGCATCACGAAGATAGAGTTCGTCTAGTTAAATTGAATTATTTGTCCTGGTTTTCAAGTTTTCTACTGTTTTAAAATTAGTCATTACATGCTGTCGTTGCTGCTTGGTACCGTCTAATTGATAGGTACATACAGGTTAATCACATTTGATAGGTGCCTCAAAAGCTTGTTATGCAAACTATGAAATTAAGTTAATGGTGTGACGATTGCTCTTCGCAAATTGAGTTACTGTACTTCAGGTTGTCCAAGTAACGATTGCCAGCTTCATTGATCAACCACTGTACAACACCAAGACCAGCATAAAACAGGTAAGTAGATATACGTCATTGGCTTTCGATAAAGTCTTAATCTCGGGTGACAGTTTCAGCTCGTGTTGTCTTAGTAGGAGCAGAGTATAAACCGCAATCATTTTTCCTCAAGAGGTTAGAATAAAAATCTGCGACGCTTCCGGGTAACAATACCTTAAATGTGCTACGGGTGTTTAAGAAACAAGCGATATTTTGACAACCAAAAAGCTTTGCTCAAGGAAACCTGTTACCTCAGCCGGAATCACTGAACTAATGTAAGTAATTATAATTTTGAGTACTAATAACAATGTGTGAAATTATATTAAGGCAGCAGCTAATACAGCGTCTTAGACGGAAGAAAAGTCTCACTTATTTCTATAGCACGGTTTCAGATGAAACATTTATGATCCGGTTGAAAACAGGCACTGTGTCAAAGCAAAATTTAGCATCAATGCTGATTGGGTGTGGCCGATTCAACTGGCTAGTCTGTTTTCTAGCCATAAATTCAGATGATCTGAAGCACTATGACTGTTTGATGGTGCTTCTGTCCTAATATATTAGATAATTTAGCCGATTCTTCTCGCATGACGGATAATATTTGCCTAGTATTGTTGGCGTACCACGAATTTATTGTCAATAACCACATTCACCAACTTCTACCAGATATCGTTCAAGGAAGTTTGCCCAGTATTAGTTTACATCTTGTCTCCGATTCCAATAATAAGTTACCAACTAACGAAAACTTCAAGTTAGGTCAGTTTTGTCTAATTATCATGCATAATATGTCATGGGTCAATGGACACTTGAATTTAGTATAGCTAAACTGAGACGGTTGGTAAAACAGTCTATTTATTTACATTCTTGTAAAGCAGGGGCATTCATTGACAGTTAACTGATATGGCAGGCATATGATACCAACTGGAAGGCATGGACATCTTTTGAAAGGTGACGGATAGTATGAACCACCCATCGGATATACAGGTTCTTTATTGGGTAAGGTGGGCAATATGGAGAGCATAGAATGATAAAAACTCCTTACGTTCACACTTCAACTCGTCAAGCTGCCATGTTGAACCAACACAAGTTGCTTTCACCGAATGTCGCTTGAGATCCTCGTAACCAGGGATACAAGCGATTTGAATTGATTCACCAGAACGGTAATCATGTCGACCAGTTGATAACGGTGCCTGGAGTGGATTATCTGAGTGTTCCATAAGTATCTGTGTGTTGGGCACATACGGCGGACTGAAACAAGCTGAGTAGATGAGATAAGCATAAAAGCATGGATAATGCTTAGAAGTGCAAATGATAATAATTTAGTCATATGTATTGGATGCGAAATGTAGTTATTTTCAAGGTTGGTACTGCGCTCCTCTGACACTATGTATGATTTTGGCTTAATTCACTTCGCTAATGCCTCCCGAGTTGGAGAATAAATATATCATATCTGCTTGGTTAATTTAACGTTGACTAAGTTCATTGGATTTTTTAATTAAAATTGTCGCAATATAAATATTACTTCATCATTCACCCTTGTTAATAACTGTCTGATCACCAAGCACATTGATTGAAACCTCCGCAAGTTGATCACTAAAGGGACGGGACCAAAGTGGTCAACTTAGTGAACTGGTCAGGATAAAGAGGTGGCTGCACTGCACTTTAAAATGTAGGTCACCAATTCTAATTCTGATTCACCAATCTGAACGAATCCTTGCATTAATTATTTGGAAGCTTGAGTTCGTTTATATGACAGACATAACTACAGTAGAAAAGAATCATGGGAATTTGGGAAAACTCGGTTGCAAAGAGATCTCTTTCCACAACTTACATCAGTCAACTAAGTTTACGTGGGTTACTGGGATAAGCACAAGCTAATAAAAGCTGAAGAGAAAGTGGTGGAGAGTCTGAGCTAGCTCAATGTGTTCGAACGGAAGGTAAATGGATCGGCTCAGTTGGTGGGCCCAGGTGTCGTGATTACACTCTGCATATCAGTGCACTGACGATGCCACCTGGCATGGTGGCGAAACATTTGCAAACAAATTTCCAGTTCGGAGAACAAAATGGAAGCTGACCTCATATGACCCCACTCGACAGAGCTCGCTGACCAGTCCACACAAAAATTAGGTCAGTCGAGAAGTGAAGCCACCCTCGGTTATCATTAATATTCCTTAATGATGGATCCTCATTACAGTCACGGCAACGTGAGAGATAACAGTAGCATCTTCTGCTCGCAAAGCTCCGGTTGCATTAACTTGATCACTATCGCTTCGGCTATCTTAATTCAGTAGATCGAAAGCGATGTCACACTTCAATGAATCTCTGAGCAACACATCCTTCTTTGGAACTGTGATGACGGACTCACTGCGTTCACAAAGCACAGCGTGTATTCTGGTAAAGAAGGTTGGATAACTGTTTGCTAATAGCGTTTCAAATATGCGTTCTTTTTCGCCTGCTGGCGTCTCGTAGCGGGAGACTTTAGAGGCTTGCTAATACATACGGCAAAATAAGTTGAGGTTATATTTCAGAGACACGAAACTCAGAAAATGCCTGTATTGTTCCACCCACGAATTCTTCCAGAAGACAGTTCTCTCAAGAGAGCCGTCATCCCCTCTCATTAGAAGTAGGTTCGAGATAGGTTGATTCCTTGCGTCTTCGATTTGATTGCTGAAATTCACTAGTGGGTGTGCACCGCTGAGTTGGCTGTGTAAATCAACGATCCCAGCGCTTGAATCACACGTACACAAGGTAGAAACCAAGCAAAGCAATAACAGCTTGGATAGGACCACATTCAAGGTTTGCAAAGAAGAAGTCAAGAGGAAGAGTTTTCAAGAGTGAACCAACAGCAACTCTGTCAATCTGCCGATAACAGATTCCATCCAACACGAACTACCTGATGAAGATGGATGGTAAGATTAGTTCCTTTTGTTTTGGACATGAAATAACCATATTTATTTGCTATTTTCGGTTTGGGAAAAGGGATAACGCGTCAAAGGAGAGCATCACTTTCCGTCTACCTTCACGTCTTTACCTTTTTCAACAAATTCAAACACACCCGTCCGAGAGTGTATGGATAGTTCATTATGTACTGATTCTATTACTTCGACAATCTAGTTCGCTAATAACTGGAAAGCAGAAGCCGATGTATCATTTATAGATGGTAGGTGGAATTGTAGTTGCTGCACTAATGATATGGCATAAAGCCGTGGGGTTAAGAGTCAGCAAGAGTTGGTCGATCAAGTTGTGTCTTTTAGCGCGTGCGTCTGTTTTAGTTTCTTCAAGACTTTTGTAATTTTTGTCTCACATTCTGCGGTCCGGTTCTTCTAGACTGTCTCGCGTATTAACTTAATGGAGTCTTGTAAAATAACGTGAAGTTTCGCGACATATTCGAACCTGTCCATTAACATCCATCCCGATACTTTATATGGTCTAGAAAGAATAAGGATTCGGTTGTATTTCTTTGACTGCCTCTCAGTCTTTCTTGGTCAGGATGTTTGAAGACCTGTTCTCGTAACATAGCTACTGTTGAGAGATGTGTAACAATGTTGTTTTGGAAGGGTCCCAGGCGAGAGAACACGTGGGTGTCAATTCAGCTATTTGTTGGGTTTGGTTACCTAATTGGGTTTCTAGGTGAACAAACCCACAATCTGGTTGAATAAAGCAAGATTTCAGTCAAGAGATATGGCTTTTAGCTGCAGCTGACTCCATGGTATACTGGATAGGTGGTACACATATCTTACTGGATTCATTGGGAAGTTTGCTTATAGTAGAGTCGGATTACAGCTGTTTAGGGTTTCAAGCATTTTATTTCTTCCACTTTTGGTCGGATTTCTCTTAAGCCTTTCTTAAGAGAATCTCATTGAACGGTACACAACTCTTCGAGATTAGGTTGGTAAAGTGCACGAATTCGCCGCGATAGCTCATAATGACAATTAGCGAAACCGAACGTAAGGACATGGTTGAGGGCTTCAATATGGCACGAAAGATTTGGTATCTATAAACAGTACTTCCAAGTGATGACGGCAGAACTGTTGTCCGGGCTTATAACGAGTTTCTATGTTTCATGATTTGTCCAATTAGGAAAATAATTTGTGCTTGGTCGCAACGTAACTCCTGAAATTCGCTATCTGTGAAATACCGACACATCATACAGTCCTACTAGGAACAATCTGTGTATCCCTGTCCTGATTCATTGCACTATTTACCATTGGCGCAGTTCTCTGCGCAGGCAGTATAACTCATAAGTTCAACAGAAAGTACCGGAGTACCTGTTACCTTGTAAATCAATTAAATGGAAATGAATGATGGAAATGTTTGTGATAATTTTGGACTGAAAACTACCACTGGTTGGAGGAAAGTGTTAATATCGATAATCTACACGGGCCATTTCTTGTCAGGTTTGTAAGTTTTGACATGTGGATAACCCTAGGTTAAGGCGCAAGAAGAATAGGCTAGTGAAAGTTTTCTAAACTGGCGCCTTCTTTCTTTCGCTTTTCAGGAACATAAATTTCCGCAATCCTGTGCAAAAGTCCGCGTTATCTGGCCTAAACCATGCGCGATAGGACGCCATTTTTTTCTGAGTTGCGTCGCAATTGCCTATAGATTTTGCGGTTAACATTGCTTCCTGGGTCACTCTTAATTGATTTAATTCTTAAAACCAACGTTCAGCGAAACTAGTTGACAGAATTCAACTGGTCTGGAGGACTGCCACAAACGGCATATTCAGCAGCTTTAGTTGGAGTTGTGAAATTTTGCTGAAGGAAGAGAAAAGTGGAACTTAACTCATTCAGAACTATAAAAGTGTTTGTTCAAATGGCTAGTGAAGATTTTTTAATGTAAAGAAGCAATATCATGTGGTCAGTGAGGCTGACCAATAACCGAGTATGGGGCAAAAGCTGTATATACGTTTAGTCTGATGGAAGAAGGCCGATTAGCGTTCATTTACCTACCGTGGCTCCCTTATGGTGAACGCCGGTCAGTTACGGTTGTTGTTCCCAACATCCAATAGCCATGCAATGGTTAGCGAAATTCGCAACATGCTACTGCGCATGCACATACATGAATTTCTCTCTCACCTTAGTGGTGCGGACGCATGTAATTCTCGGCAGACGAATGATTTAGTGCAGGGCTCAGCTGAGAAAATGCCTAACCTCTAAAGACTCACCGGCATGAGGCTGTTGATCTTCGGGCAAGATGACTACAGACAACCACAACGTGTTTTCAGCTTTCGCTAGCTGTCAGCTAACTTCGCGCTGAGTGCTGAAGGTCATGGCCACCCGTAGGCGTTGGAGCGATCGATGGTTATCTCTGTGTCTCGCTGGCTACGCAGCGGTCCGCCTAAGCAAGCAAAACTGCCACGTGAATGTGCGCACGTGATGGCAGCGCAGCTGAGGATGAGGTTAGGCATTGCAACTTTTGTCAATATTATTGAATCACAGGTAACGGAGCACGAGCAGACAATGCAGTCGGGATCACGTAACGTTCCTGTTACTCAGCGCGCGCTTATTATTCGGCTGTACGGTGAATGCGGTTTAAACGCCGAATCAGCTTCAAGAAATTACAATGCAATGAACGCAGGAATGCGTCACCTCACCGCCCGGTATGTGCTTAAACTAGTGAAGAAGTTCGAGCAAACTGGGTGTGTGTAACATGAAGAGAACCGGACCGCCTCGCATCACCACGATCGACTGTTTAGCTTGCGCTGTAGTCAGTGAAGTGTCAAAAGGTTCCGATCTCAGCATCTGTCGGATCGCACAGCACTGTGACACGACCCGATATGCGGTATACCGGATATTACTGGAACGAAAATTTCGGAGATTCCGTGCACTTCAAGTGCAGGTTTTGAACCCATGCGATCCGGGGAAGCGGCATGAATTTTGCCGCTGTTTTCTGGATCACGGGGATATTCGTTCTGTTATCTTTACAGATGAGGCATTGTTTCATCTGCATGGAACATCGAAACATTACTGTTGGGGTACCAGCAACCCACGAAAATTTACCGCATCACGTATGCACCACACTGTGAAACTGATAGTTTGGGCCGGATTAACAAACCAGAAAATGTTGGGCCCATATTTCTTTTCCGGGAATGTGACCGGTAGGTTGTTGTTTTCAAGTACTAAAGCCTTATCTTTTCCTAGCATCGTCGTATTTGGAAATGCTGCAGACATTTATGCTTCCCCAGTTGGAGGCCGAAGCGGCATGCAGTACCATTTGGTGGCAGCAGGATGGTGCGCCTGCACCTTTTGCTAAAAGGTACGTGCTTACCACACCGACACATTTGGCCACCATTGGATCGGACGCGGTGGACCAATGGATTGGCCTGCTCGAGCACCAGATTTGAACCCCATAGACTTTTTTCTATGGGGCTATCTGAAGTGGCGGGTGTAAAAAACAAGGCCGCGTACATTGGACCAGTTGAAAGAAAATATTGTGAACGAATGTCGCGCGATCACGAGGGATACATTGGAGAAAGTGCTCGCCAATTGCATCAAGCGGTTTTTGCACTGCAAGCAGAATACCGGCGGACATTTTGAACATATCCTTCACTAGCATAGATGATCGTTCTAATACATTTCTGTTAATATACTTATCCTCTTTCACAAATGTGTTAACGACTAAACTGGTCCGCTGGCAAATGGTGCTAATGATGCTTCCGGTCGGATACAATTCTTAACGTCCAGGCTGTCGTTGAGCACATAAACAGCGTAGGCACCGAAACGTTCGATGGCTACTTATGGCGGAATCACTGAGTCGCTATGAGCTGAGGTTCGTGCAGCCTTAATGAAAAGTCGACTGTGTTGTTCACTCCGTTTCAGGCTATTGCCTGTGAAGTTGATGTTCGGGATGAGTTGCAATAGGTGTCAAAATGTGTACGTGGGGTCGTTTCGTATCTGGTAAACTAATATGTGGTTTCCACGTGGCCACCTGTAGCGTCTACTGAACACTCCGAGTGTTTTTAGTCGCTGCTCGACCATGGTGAGTTTCGAGCGCTGCAAGGTCACGGTTTAGCCAAGCGTGCCAAGCCTACATTACGTATTCGACGTGATGACGCACGTAGGCATGGAGCATCATAGAGAAGATGAATGGATCTAAACTTTCGAATGCCATCCGCAAGCTAACAACATGCTGGCTGCCACTTTTGTATTCCGACTGTCTGGAAAAACCGAATTCGTCCTGCACCAGTACACCGAGCTCAAGTTCCTGAGGGCTTGTCTGCAGGTCATATGCCCTAATATTCTAGAGATAGGCGTGTCTATGGCGGATGTGGATAATGTGTCACTTGACCACATTTAATGGCAGTGAATTCCTCACCGGTCAATACCAGATCCCATCTAGGTTACACATGGAGAATCTTGTGGTCGTCCATTCCCTTGATCGCATACCAACTTCTAACGTCATCCGGAAAAGTAAAACTTTGGATGGATGGCTCTCGCAAGACCGTCGCACTCCATTCGAGTAGAGTCGGGCAGAGATGTTCGGACTCTAATCTAGAACTGCAGTTCATGGAGAAAATTACCAACCCATCCTAATAATGCATCGCCTACGTTTTCCAAGTAGCCCGTCATTACAACAACGATGATCGCTTCCATGACTTTGGAAAGGGCAAGAGAAGTGTTACCGGACGGTAATCGGTAGGATCAGACGGACTTCTCTGAAAGAATCCGGCAAGTAGATGGGCTAGGTGAATGGCTGCTGCCTGCAGTGCTTTAGGGTGAAGGTTATGCACACCAGGAAAGCTGTGTGTACGCAAGGATAGTGGCTTTTTCAAAACCATTTTTGCTAGGAATTTGATGCTGGATAACACTGATGGTGTGGGGACAAAAGCAAGTATAACGTGTGAGGCTAGTAGCCCTTCGAAAGTAGGCCAGTACTTGGCAATGAGGCGTTGTCCGCCTTTTTGGTTGTGTGTGTATACCCACCAATCGTACTGAGTGGTGCGATTGCACGCTGCAACTTTTGAAGTGCATTCACGTGTCTGTAAATAAGGCTGTGGTTCAAACAGAATTGTTTCGCTAGCTCCAATCAGTGAGATAACTTGGTTTTAGGAAATATCTGTACATATTAATTGCTCAAAGCTACGTACGGTCTCATTCTCCGCAACCGGATTGCTTACGTGAAAGCGTCATGTGTTCCACCAAGGCCATAAATCTTCAAGTTTGACTTCTCAGGAATACTGTTGGTTTCATGTGATGGTGGAAGATTTTTGCTCCGAATGCGGACAGAACCAGATAATGAGAAATACGTTGCATTTTTCCGGTTCTGCATCGGGGTATTCGTCGTAGCAAATGAAATCAAACCGTACAATTCTGTGATCGTAGCCTTGTTGTGTGTTTTTAAAATGCTAGTAGGACAAACTTGATTGCGTGCACCCTAGAGATAGTCTGGGAGAAATGGTGGAAAACCACGTCACTAGTCACCGAAGCGTCGGAGCAAAAATCTTCCACCATCAAATGAAACCAACATTATTCATGAGAAATCCGTGAGATAACTTGTTTTTACGAAACAACTGTACATATTAATTGCTCAAAGCTACTTACGCTGTCTCATTCTCCGCAACAGGATTGCTTACGTGAAAGCGTCATGTGTTCCACCAAGGCAATCAGTCTTTAAGTTTGACTTCTCATGAATAATGTATTTGGACATCGTATAATTATGGAGAAGACAAGAAGCGCTACACGCTTTGGAGAACTGGTGTTTGAGCGATATTCTGGTTAACATTCGCATAGTCCTCCTGGCTTTAGAAACGTTTTGAGCCGGTTTACAAATTTAATCATCAGTGAGAGGGTTTACAGTTAAGCCTATCCATCGTTTGAGCATTAAAAGAATATATATATATATATATATATATATGGTTGGCGGCATCCGGTTTCGGATTTGCCTGTCACTGTGGCAAGCCACAGGACGCCTGCACCTACAGAGGGACCATGGATGGCTTGCGCTGCACCACCCACAGCTCCAACCACATACCCCATATCCA
>CALYDF020002531.1:0-23777 GCA_944474145.2 Dicrocoelium dendriticum | reverse complement strand
CCTCGAGACCCTGCGCAATTAACTTAAAGAAACACCTATTGGTAATCGCCGAAGCCATTGCAAGTAGTGTCCTGAAACCAGAGCTGTGCAAACAGCGAATGCTGGTAAAAACTCTGACTTTGCCCTGGCCTTGAACCACCTTGTTAAAATTGCTTAAACTCTTTTCAAGATTACTTAGCCAGCCATGAACACGTGGGTTTTCGTATGTGGCCTAGTCCAACTGATCAAAACTTTGATTGGTCATTTATACTGCCTGTTTTACTAAGCTGCCTAATCTTCTGCTTCCGCTTTCACTAGCCTATCCAACTAATACTTATGTTTCCCAATTTTAGGTGCCTGAAGTGAATTATCAAGCAAAATATTCTTCGCAAATGACTGTTAACTTCTCAGTCTATGGGAATAAGTTATCAAATCGCATATGCTTTGTCTAGACTTCCACTATTCAACGAAAGGGAAAACAAGGACTCAGAGGAAGTAAACTTAATGTCGCATCATCTTGAAGGAACTCCTTTTGCTAAAACACGACCTGGTACGGGAGCATACTGACAAATACCCTGTCCTTGTGATACTTTGGGAGTACATCTCATCAATGGCCTAATCGTACTAATATCCAACCTGAGTTACTTCCATATTATATTTCTGGCACATGCCGTCTACTGTGAGTACTACATTACTAGAGGCGAGCAGTTTGCTGTCCCTACAACCCTTATTCCTCTGCTAGTTGAATCTGTGCATAAAGGTCATCCAGGGATGGTGCAACTAAAAAGTCGAATGCGCAAATACTATCCATGGCCGAAGTTGAATTCCATCATCGAGGCGGTTATTTTGGAATGTTACACCTACAAGCAATCCGATAACAGTGCAAGGTCACTGAATGCATTCGTCCAACCTATCGCGTACCCAGTGAAGCCATGGGCAAAAAGATGACATCAAAATTAGGGACCCGGTTGCCAAAGCACATCCACAGAAGTGAACAGTGCTAGTTGCTACCTTTTGCTACAGGAAATCTATAGAGGCTATTCCGTGTGGAGACATGGTTTGTTTGCAAAAAATGGATTGCAAAAAGATATAGTCATTGATAACAGCCCACCGTTTCGAAGTAACGAATACACCGAATTCCTACAGAGCACTGGTATCAACCACTCAACGACTGTATCTTTTAATCCTGCCGCGAAAGGGCTTTCCGAACGACTTAAGCGTGCTTTGTGGACATTTACAAAATCCTTTTAGATTTTGGTGGAATCTTGGGATGATACGTTTGTATATTCCTTTGAGGTATACAGAACAATTCCATACACTGCAATGACAGGAACGTCCTCAGAGATAGTGTTGGGGGCGAACAATACGAATGCGATAAAAAGCCGCCATTACATCCGACGGAAGCGCCGACCAGAGAGAATAGGAAAGGCGGACTGTTTACCAAACTAATTATAGACGCGTCGGAAGGAATTATCCCATGCGACATCCCGTAGATGTGAGGCTACCCAATTTCCGGAAAGGAATTGAGTTGATCGGACCCCCGAGCAGTGTGTCTGTGGGCACGCCAGGATAGTACAATTTGGCTGATGGAACAAGGGTAAATGCAAGACGGCTGCATACTGAGCTTTCCAAACGGGCTGTTGAAGAGGCAAACACATGTACAACATAGTGTTTGATACAAACAAACGCAAGCCTGCGACGACCTGACTGGATACTTCGCCATGTCTATCAATGTGCCTTAATAAGTTACACCACATTATAATTCTTCGGGGAGCAATCGTTAAAATAGATTGTCCACGCACACATAGTGCTTATATTTTCCGAACAGGGGAGGAAACAATGTTGTGTCTACTTATTTTTTTATTTTATCGATTCGTTTACACCACCCACGCCACCTAGTTAAGATCCATTGAACCAGACATATGCTCTAGCCTCTGCTTATTTGCGTCTGTACACTTCTACCGATTTAATCTAACTAGTGCATGTGCAGACAGGGTCATACATAAATAAAAGACGATTTATTCTCGACGGTGCGAGACACGCCTTCAAAGACACGATCACCGTAATACAAACGTATAACGTCAGTAATGTTAGACAAATGCTATGAGTTAACCAGTACATACTGGCTATATGTGTATATATGTGTAGTATGTATGTGGGTGCATGTGTAAGTAATCGTGATGTGTGAAGTTGTTATTATTACGGTAAATTTGTGCGTTTGTTCGTTGAATGTGCCAATATAGGAAGGGATCAGCTGAATTATTTGATGTGGTTGACATTATCGAGACGTGTAAGATCCTCCGGTATAGAAGAATAGTGACTTTATTTTGTGGCCAGCCGTATCCGGCACGTCATACTGTTGCTAAGCAGACAGTTGCGGCATTTATAGGCAGAACGTTAGTCAGGCGAGAACGCACCACATCCTGGACCACTGCCGCCGAACTGTTAGTTGGACCGGGATTAACCCGAACCACCCAGCTGGCACCACGTGTAGATTATTCGGCTAGCCAGCCTTCTCCGGTCCCGTTGCTGATCTGGTCTTCTGTCTATTCGGGATACAACAATTATCTATGGTTGTTAATATCTGTGCCACTTTTAGGTTCTCAACACGGTGTGATTATACCATATAGTCGCCTTTGCTCTGCTTTCGTGATTGTCCTGTATTTACCCCCCACCCCCAATGATCATCGCGCACGCGTGCGCCTATAATCATACAATCCATGTTGTCGAGCAATATTTAGTGCAGACCGTCTTTTGGATCTAACTTTTCCAGAGCGCTTTTCACCTGCATACCGCGGCTTTCGCATCTTTTTACAGGCACAAGAGTACAAATTGTCAAATCCTGGGGCGTATATGCACATTTGTGGTCTCAACAGATGGTTCGATAAGTCGCCGAGCACAGCCGTCTATCACCAAGCGAAGACGCCATCAGATCTTTTGTGTCCCACGTTGTACCTTCACTTGGTTGAAATCTCAGAGCAGAATCTGAGCGACCGATGCGGTTAGCTAATCTGCCACGCAACACACTGTCATGCGTCTCTTACTGCGATAAATACGCTGACCTCAGTTCCAGCTCATTCAGCCAGCGGATAGACCACCAGGCAGCTAAGCGCACCAATGTTAAACGGAAGTCAGGCGCTCTACGATCAACCCGACGTGTATCGACGGATAAAGACACGTTGACGAATGGTTCGAAGAATTTGATCAGATGAACTGTGACTAACGGTGCAAAAATGAACGGTCCATGTAGGCAAATTTAATACAAATAAATTTAAGCAAAGTACTCTGATGGTAAAATCTCATTATACATTTCCATTATAAGATTTTATCAAACGAGTTAAAGTTCTACAAGGACAGACGCGACTCTCGCAGCCTTTAAGCAGAGGTGACATGATAATATCCAAGCTTGTAAACGAACTGTCTAAAATAGGCAAAAGGCTGGTGGCTACAATTAGGAAGTAGAGAAGCGTAAATTATCGCTGCACTAGAGAAAATCACAATTGAGAGTAGGACCCAAGCCTCTGGAATAAGCTGGGCAGCTGTGTAAAGAACGTCACCGGTAGATGTCAATGTGTGTCAATAGCACTAGACGCCCAGATCTGCTTGAAACAAACAGATAAACAGTTTGGAATAACTAAGTACCGTTCGTTGTTTACACCAAGCTGTGCCGAAATCTCAAAAGGCTGCAGGTAAAAGTGCTGATCCGAACGTGCTTGCTTCAAAGGACAGCCAACAAGTCCCACTAGATAAAAGAACACAAAGAAGACCAAGTTGCATATACAGAGCCCGCAGCAATTACATGCAGACAATAAAGGTAGTCTACATCAAAGCAAACTGTAGAAACAGTTAATAAGAGCATACATAGTGTACCATCTGCAAGCTATATAATTGTTCAGAATCAAAGCAAAATTATTTAAAAGGAAAACAGTTCGACGACGTAGTCTAATGGAACTACAACTGTAATGCTTAAGGAGCTGTAATTAAGCCCGCCAACTAGATCGTGGTGCATGTCATCAAAACTCCAAACATTACAGTGAGATCAGGATAATCTTAGCTGTGCATAATTCCACCAATGAAGGAGAAGCTGTAATGCTGGTATCAGTACGTCTCCAACACTGGTCCCATTCAGTCTACACCATCTCGGATATTACCCAGTGCGAGTGTAGTCAGGAAAAGTTCTCCCTGGAAGACTGCCGGAAGCAACCATAGCTAGGAGAGTCCCCGTTTAGGGTATTTTTAAAGTGATAGTGCATGATAAGCATGACACCATCACCCACGACCAAGAACAACAGTGCTACATTCGCAAGACCTTGTCCATGGAAGCCGTGGTAATTCACTTGATTTCGAGGTTACGTAGATGGGCAAGTTACAAGCAATGTTGTCCAAGGACTGTGGAAGTAGTGTTTCCATCAAGAGTGATGTAAATAGTTGTATTAGACGACTTGCAGACACATCGTAGTAGACTACATTCTGAGCATCGTTTCGAAAGCAGTGTCCTCTATGTAAACACACGACTTGAGCAATTTCGTCGAAAGAGGTATCGAAAACTTTCAGAAACTGCAGGTCACGCTTATGTTACACACAAAGGAATGATCAAGTAGCAAATTACGAAATCCCTGGATCTGATATAACTTAGTTCGTTACTTCCTAGATGAAAGGTCGGGTGATCAATATTTCACTGGTCGGCAGAACAGCACACGCTAATCACAAGTCATTTGACTTGCTCTCAAAATCACAGAAACGTTATTGTATGTACGACAATAGTCATGGACTTTAGGATAAGCTTGCTGAACTGCGGCTACTCCAATCATCATAGTCTGGGACCCAAACTTCGTGACTGAAGCTTGACTGCACTCAGAAATTACCGACAACGATGTCGTGATACAGGATATGTCCCTTGTACAAAACGATCCCCCAGCACTGGAGGTGGGGTACTTTTATACTACGGCTGTGATCTGCAGTGCAAAACGGTGGATAATACGGAGATATTAATAATAGCCTCATTTTGCTGCAGTCTGCGACTGAGACGCGATGATACTTGATTTGTGACAGCCGATTAACTTATCCCACTATCCACCTCAGAGATGGACTGTCGTCTGAAAGGGAACATTTTAAAAGTTCCTGGGGTCAAGAAACCTCCATGTACTTATCTCGTGAATTTGATGCTCGATACATGTAATTTGCGGCATCTTTATTAAGCTTTCCAAGAACGGTCTGCAGTAATAACTCAGACAATCCACTCGTCATCCGCGCCTGTTTACCTAGTAGATTTAGAGCGTTAAGCACTGCGTCAGTTCGTAGTTTCGATCTTGCAAACGCAGAGATCATAATCTATAGGTCAGTGTTATTACATCCTTTATGGCTGAGTAATGACGTCATCATTATTTATGACTATGTGCGTAAGGTGAAACACCCAAAGGAGGAAGCTGAATTGTCGCATACCATCATGCATTACAACAGACTATAAGAACTTGTTGGAGACGCCAACTGGGAGCTTCTGGTTGACGGTTCCATTGATAACATCTGGATGAGGTTTGCTGCTAAGTTTGATAACATTCCACCCGGAAAACAGATCTCTCGTTTCTGCAGGAACAGAGCTCGAAATCGCCTGGTGTTACAAACTGAACTGTGGTATGCCTACAGATCCAACTCCAGTTTTGTATTTTGGTGCAAATAGTTGACGCTGCGTAGTCGCTGTATCACACTTGTCTGAAATGACAGATTAGTACACCAACAATGCTTATCGGAATATCTACTATGCAAGCATGTGAACAGCCTCCGGAAAGTGTAGAGTGGTTATCCCAGTTCATTTCAACGAACGGATGTGTTCAAAACGCCGAGGAAGCAGCCAGCTGTCTACGGCTCCAATATGTTCCAATATTCAGACGCGCCACCACCACACACCTGTCACGTTTCCTCCAAAGACAGATTATTTCCACGTCAAATTTAGTTGAGGAAGCTAGTACACTTGCGTATCGATATTTCTCTAGCTATTGAGACATTCGCTCCAAAGCATTGCTGTTGACAGCATTGGGATAGCTGAGCCGTAATCCTTGTAATTTCAAGGATGCTTGGGTGGATAGCAAGTCCCTACCATTTAAAGCAGGGTGAAATTAATGTGATTTGTTATTGTCACAGGTGCTAGGAACAAGACATTTATAGCCCAGTGATTTGCTTTCTGGAACTTTTAAGATAATGGACGCGTTCATTGATAAGGCATTAATGGATAATCTGAATTGATATGGAAAAATCCACCGGAGAAAGGCGGTTTCTGTCAACATCGGTCATTTACTGGCAAGCTATTGACTGCGCTTGGAAGTCGGAACGAAACTGGATAATTAGACTAGAAGCGATGTTATCTATGTGATTTTTCCAAAAATATTCTAATGCTCAGATCACCGCATTCTTCTCCAATAAGCCGCAACTGATGGAATCGCGAAATCTATCCCGGGGTAGATCAGAACAATCCTTTTACAGTGCGGCTGTAGATACAAATTTTCTGAGCTTACGGAAGTGGAACACATGGTTACTCGGCAATCGTTGTTGGGGCTGCGCTTATTCTTGTTTTTCATTAATGATCTCGCGCATGTCAATAGGTTAGACTTATTGCATTTTGCCGATTGGCACTAGATATGGAAAGTTATCAGGTAAAAGGAAGACCACGGCCTGCTGCAGTGAGGTGTGTCGGATTTTTGAATGGTCAAAAGCAACTCTATTTCCGCTCAGCAGTGATAGGCCTAAAAATGTTCACTTATGCTACAACGCAAGCAAAACACCTAATCTGTAAAGCCACATCCACATGTGTACGCTGAGAATTCCTCATTCAACTTGGAACATGCCTTCCCATTCGAAAGAGCATAGGACAAGCACGCTTGTATGTTCCTTATTGCTTAATATTCAAACCAGAACTTGATTACACATCATTTTGGACAAACAAAACGTTTACAAGGTTTCATGAACTAAGCTCTTGAAGCCACACTGTGTTTTCTTGGTTGGGCGACTAAACGTTCAGCTGGAATAAATCCGCACAATCCAAATTATTATTGCAATGATCAAATGTATAGGTCTATTTTGTACATCAAGGTAAGTTTGTGTGTAGTAGAGAAAGTCATCTTACTGAAGCACTGATTTGGGCATGTCCGGTTGAAACACATTCAGCACTGTTGGACCGTGTTATAACTAGCGAGTGCGCTGTCATGACAAACAAACCTGAGCATGCGTCATTCCCAACTAGTGGAACAGTTTCAACATCGGCACTTGTGAATCGCTTTTTCAAATTTACGTCCCCTTAATGAGGGATTTCCTTATCAAACCACAATGTAATTAGCTTCGATGCTTTCTACAACCTGAAGTGATTTCGAATGAATCCAACTGCTGTATTATAACGTCTTCCTATTCAGAAGGACAATAATCCCCAAAGATGTGGTCACATTAAAATATACGTAGAACGCAAATATCTGTGTCAAATTCATGGCCGAAGTCTCCGCATGAGGATACATTAAAGAACAGCTGCAAATATGGTCCATAACCGGTTTCTATACCGTTAAGCGCATTAACTTTGAAATTCTTTCTTCACAAGCACTTCAAGCTCATTGAAATCAACCCTTCATTAATTGCACCAAGCTTCACTTCAGCGGTGGGATTTCATACATCGCCATAAAATTCAAAAATTTAGTAATCTTACTAGTCTACATTTTATTTCTAAATGAGAGGCAGATATGCATAAAAGCTGAAAAAGCATTTGTTTTCATGCTTGTTGTAATTCCTGTCTTTCTTATCTTTTAAGTTCTGACTCACTTCTAAGTGTTGATATATTTTGCAATGCTTGCGTGACTACCGAAACAGCAATGTACCAGACATTGGGTTGAGTTATTTGAGCCAGTAATTTGCCTGTATAGATTCCGTCAAACAGGAACTGTCTATTAAAGGTACACCGCAAGATTAACTCCTTGAGCTTGGGCACCGAAATGCCAACTTTTAGGTTCCTTTCCGTTATATACTCACAGATGAAATTAACAGTTTCAAACAGTGGGACATTTGTGAAAAGTGATTCTACATCAAAGGAAAACATTTGTTTACCATTTAATTGCAGCTCTTTAACTTTATCGACGAATTCGAACGAATCCTTCAAAGAATGAATAGAGAGTTCCTTACGTACGGGTTCCAATAACTGCACAATGCATTTCGCGACGAAATGGTGTGCCGACGCGGACATGTCAACCAACGCAACCTGAACCGAAATTCCCACCCAATCCGGAGAACTGTGTGCACAATCTGTCAAATATACCGTTGAATCAACTTCAGCTTGAGGCGTTATCCCTCTTACCAAAATTCTGTTTTACGCAAACGGTCAGTGGACAAGTGCATATATAAACACAGTTTGAAGAATTAATGCAACAACTAACTGAATTAACACCTGCTTCTCCTCTGGCCAGAGACACTTTCAAAACCACCTTAGTGCACCTTTGTCAACAGTATCTACACTGCGAGAAGAGATTTTCAAACATTCTGTCCAAAAAACATCGAGAAGCAATCAAAGAATTGAGGTCAAATCCTGATCTTATTCTTTCTAGACCTGATAAAGGATCGGGATGGGTGCTAATGGACAAATCAGATTATATTTCGAAATTAAAAGTTATCCTGCAAGACACGAGCAAATTCTTGCATGACACAATTCAGAAGGACAAGACGGCAGACGATGAAGCAAAGATTACAAAGATCTTGAAAGAATTAAAACAGCTGAAATTGATAACCGATATTCACTTTCAGCAGTTAACTCCAGTTGGCTCCCAACCTCCTCGGCTCTACGGCTTGCCTAAAATACACAAGCCACAAGTCCCTCTGCGTCCAATAATTGACATGTCCGCATTTCAAGTGACGATGCACCAGCTAGTATTAGTCTACAGAATTCAGGTAGGCTCCGTTCCGCCTGTGTCAATGTATGCAGTATGGTGAGTCTACAAAAACGCTTTCAGGACTATACTTTTACACATATGGTGGTTCTCATTCTGGCCACCCACTGCACTTTAGAAGTTCCTTTTCTAAACGTAACTCACCATTGTCTGCTGTCTTGAGTATCCACCACTGTCTGAACTAGTTTACTTCGGTACGTGATCCAGCGGTACTGTAATCTGGTCCACTAAAAGTCGCCGAACACTCGTGATATATTATAGCCAAGGTCAATCACACATCGGTTACCTCCGTAAGTCGATGGTACTTAGCGAATCCAGACTTGTTGTGGATGAGCGCTGCGCTCGGCGTATCCAAGGAAACCATTCCTTGGTGGAAACTAACTCGCGGAAGTGAGGGAATTGCATTTGAGAGATTGCAGGGTTCATCTATCGAATACCTACTGGAATGATCTACACCTAACTATAGCGTTCGATGCAAACAGCTTCAGCTAGATCCACTGTCGCCCCCAGGGGCTAGTGATTCTGTTCCAGAAACTGTACCAAGCAAAAGCAAACACTGAGAATTTGTTCGGCATAATGCGGTTGCGCGATCTCCATTACTGACTTGACTATATTCGATTATCTTGCCGGAAACACGTATGAGAATACACACTACATACTTCCTTTATTGTTAGGCGTTCTTGTGAAATAGACTGCCAATGGAAAGCTGATCAATACCAACGGCTGCAACACTCCGCAAGAACTTACGACGATTTTATAACACGATACCTACTGCAGGAATTTTTTCAAAATTAACAATGAGATCGAGGTCTACGTGAATTCTAACACAAACCCTGGCAAAGTAACCGTGTAGGCCGTCGTTATCGTCTGTAGTCCAAAAGCGATAAAGGCAGACTTGTCGAAGTAATCATTAGCGCAGCTGTTAGTGGCTCTGTTGCGTGACGGTTTTGGGCTTGGGCTTGGGTGCGAGGCGCGATGCCCCTGCAAAAACTCTGCCGGTTAGAACAGCTAGGTTGCAATAGCGAACCACCATATTCACCTTCAACTACCACACTCTCTTCGACTACTTATTAAGCATCTCGTGAACTGTCAACGCAGCGGTTCTTTATCACACCCTATACTATCTCGCCTAGGAAAAAGCATATAATCCGCTCCGATAATGTCCATCCCTACTTATGTGTACATGCTTCCGTCTTATACATCTGCCTTAAGCCTTGTCCATGACAGTAGTTACAAGCTAGCCTCTGCGTTGAATGATATCAATTAAAAATTTCCATAAAAATGTATATACAGATTAAAACATCATACAGGTTTCACAGGTTTGCTTGAGTATCAAAACTGGTATTATCATGAACTCTCTTCACTTGCGCATGCATCCTCTTGTTTCTCTTCATGCTCCCTTCACTCCTTTTTCAGAGTTCAGCAAAAATTGTCGATAGAACTCGCTTGATCTTCCGCAATCACTGTCCGTCCTTCGCTGAAGAAGTTAGCCCCAACTTTCACAAAGTGTACGGAACATTGTTTTGACACTTGATGGAAGATTGGCAATCTGACATCGCTACTTATCGGAAAGAATGCAATTTTTGAATCGTTTCTCGTATGGTCTAAACAATTGGGTTCGACCTTACTTATCATCGGGATGCATTATGACAAACATATATACTTGGTGCTGCCATGACTGCAGCCATACCCATCTAGCCAGTGGTCAATACTTTCAAGCATGATCTTTTCCGTCCGCATTCTCTGGGTTACCGTTCCCACTATTTAACATGGACTGGGTCGTTCTGAATGCTACCAATTCCTTAATATTATCCGGCTTTACCGTGTCGCTTTGCTAGTGGGCTAATATCTAAATGCTCTTCACTATGGAAAGCACACCGAAGAACCAAAAGATTCTTACTCCAAAGAATCTTGACAAATAATTTTGATGCAATTCAGAAGAGGAATCTCTGGTTGAATTACTGAAAAACCAGTCTCTGTTTAGCTCCCGGAACATGATATTGCAATGGAATAGAAAGCGGATTGATATTTCGAATTAACCGCTACTATCATTGTATTTGTATTTTATATTTGAGTGTACCGATGAACCCGACATTCAATGAGTAGTTAAAATTAGCCGATCAGTTTTGGACCCATGCACACATTGAAATGTCGCTTGTATGAACTTGGACGGTCACTATTCCCTGCTCTGTCCCAACTGCTGAATTAATCCCCTTGTTACCTTCAAGCGTTTTGCTTTCGCTCGTCTGAACCTCGGGTTGTGTGCTGCGTAGTTACATCAGCCATGTTAACTCGGCCAATAGCACTTTGTGTAATTATCCAGTGGCCAGATTTTAGTGTTCACTTGCTACGTTATATCCATGCTTATACAGCAGAATTACATTACAGTACTAATATAAAAGTTATGTTCGATATTTAGGGAGCATATCGACTGCGAACGCAACATTTTCTTTTTACGCAAATAGATGACATACTCGAAAACAACTTGCAACCTCTGATTAAACTCTCTTTTCGTCTGTAAAACCATTTCGAAACATTCTATTTCTTACCACTGCTTTGAATCATTTGTTCGGAAATCCTCTTTCTACTTAGTACATAAGCCGGATATCAGATCACTCACCCCATATTTACTTGCAATTAACCATCTATTTCATTAATTATGAACTGCCTGTGATCCTTATAACCTACACTGCTACACCTCCATGATCGTAGTTCTAATGGCGTGTCTCTCTTAGTCAGGAATAACACTTTATTTATTTATTTAGTTGTCCTTAACAGCGCGTTTTTACATAGTGTATAGTAGCATAGCGTTTCTATATTCAAAAGCCTTGATGTTTCATGGATGTGATTGTAGTCAGCCGTCAATTTGGCAGTCAAATCGTCTCGGATATCCGCGATCAACTTTGGTTGCTGCTTACAAGTTTGGAACACTTAAACACCACAAGCACTCAGGATTTTATCCTAAGACACCTGCTGAACATTAGGTAACACAAGCAACAAAGGTTCCTAAATTTTCAAGCGCACTGCATCAAAAACTTTTAAGCCACAGTGATTTAGTATCTTTATCAAATAATCATCTGGGCACACTCGTTGCATCTGTGTTAGTTACTGAGTTCTAGCTATGGAACGGAGACCTAAAGCTTAAAAGAAATTGAGAAGAAACGACTGCAAGGGTAATACCCGCTACTTGAATTGATCCGTTAGTATGGATACTTTTCTGCCCATCTGAGTTGCCTTTGTATTGAGCTATAAGTGAGGTGTTTGTGAGATTTGTCGCATATTACATCATGTGTACTTGACCTGATGAAAATAAATTTAACTATGTGCGTAAATATGTGCTCGGTTATTTTTCGTCAAAAACAATTGTTTCAGGAGCGCACCTTGTTGGTTTACTTCTTCTGAATCTGAATGATACGAGACGTTTAGCTTGGTCATACCCCATCCACTGCTACTAATCGATGTGAGACAACATGAGAAAAACTGTATAAATTGAATCATCAAACACACCTGCGATCTAACGCACGGTGAACTGTTTCATGTGGTTTTGGGTAGCATAGTGGATTTCTAGACGCTAAACATTAGTTCTTCCTTTCAAATCTTATTCAGTCACATTTAGATGTTGGAGACAGATGCGATTAACTCTGACGCTGGACATACCTAATGGATGGATTGAAGCGATTATCGGTTGCAGCCATTAGATGGAGTAACGATCGTCTAGCGAACTGATGACAGTTACGGTTCAACGGGTATCATGGCCTGATAAGATGAACGACAAACAGAAGCCGAGTTATTACTTCATGGACAAAATACGCACTGTCCTGCCTGAAGTCAGTGGTAGCTGTCTGATCATTTCCTAGTTAGTCTCCAGCCGAAATACTCAGTACACCAATCTTGTGGAACAACTACCATAGCAATAGCTGCGCTATCACGTTCAGAGACGTGTGAACAGTTGTTGAGAAAGGCAGGAAGTTAATGTTCCGGTAACATGTTTTCGGCTGTACCATTTGAAAGCATAGTGTTCTTATATCATTTTGAGCAATGCTGTCGTGTCCGATATTGTTATAGGAAGTAAGCCAATCCACAGCAATGAAGAACGAGCAGGGCGAGTATGCGAAAAGCGAAGATTATTCTGAGAACAGAACGTGTACCGAATTCGGTTGAAGAATTTACGTTGCACAGTCTGCAATAGCTGAATGCTTGTTTGATCATGAATCCTGATTCAAGTCAACAATGGTCTGTTGATCGATATCCTTCCGGTGTGTTGGGCATCAGCCGCGTTGACCTAGGGCTCAGTTAGTTCTGGGTTTTGGGGCAGCTAGTTGAGTGAAAGCGATTCACGTGCTCCGCTGGTGTGCGCTCGAGAAACCGTGCCCTCGTAACACCTTCCTCCTTAGGTTATTCGATGCACGATCGCCGTCTTGGATCGAGCTGCAATGGAGTTACTGGCTTAGGCGTACACCTGGGTTTGAGACTGTTGGTGTATATTATCTGCCGTCGGAGCAAGGTTACGTGCCGATCCGTCTTCAGTAGACCTTCCCATTCCGAACACCTCGAATAAAAGCTCAAGAATAATGGATCATTCGCCGCATTGTGGCTTACGACAAAAAGTTCGACGGAGTTGGTTAAGGTGGCGCTTCGACAGAAACGGACACTTCTGGACGTCGAACAAGACAAGCCCAATACGTTCTTTAACGATGACCACAGCGATAGTTGCTAACTAACACACTAGCTCCTGGACGCAATGTACACTTAACTTGCTTCACAACCGATTGCTGACCCGATACGGCTCGGATAACATGGTGTACCAGAAGTAATTTCCTGTTCATCAAGGCTTCGGCAGGGGAACCGCCTCTCGGCCTTTGCGGATTAGCAGTTGTTCTGCAGTTTAGTGGAAATGTATTCAGTATTTCCCCTGTCGTCCCCTCACCCTGAATTTTAGTAGGGTCCGATTAAATGTGGCTAAAAATCTCTCAACCTGTCCACCTGATTGCGGATGGAAGGGAGGCGCTTTGTGAAGTCAAATTAAAACTGGGAATTGAACTACGTACCGTTGTCGGACACGGTTGTCTCCGGAAATCCAAACAATAGAAAACAGTGGTCGCATGTTTGCAATGGTTTCAGTTGCGGTGGTTGAATCCATGACGAAAATTTCTAGCCACTTGCTGTAGGCCTGCACTATGACCAGGAAATTTATCCATTAATCGGTCCAGCAAAAACATTGTGGAGACGCACCCATGGTCTCTCTGGTTTTGCCAAAGCACGGCCGGGTGCGCTTTGGTAGTTTCTGGGCGTTGGCATCACTTAAAAAGTCACAGGCGCTCCAAATGTCCATCCGTACCACGCCAATAGACGTAACTCCTTGCCAGGGGCTTTATACGGTTTATACCCGGATGTCCCAAGTGAAACTGCGTCAAAACTCTATTGAGGAATTTCGAAGGAATGACGATGCGGTCAGCTAAATGGAGGTAACCACCGACAATAGATAGTGCGTTACGTCGCTGGAGAGATTGTCGAAATTTTCCAGTTGGGCAGTGTAATTGCCAGGTAAATCGATGATATACTACCGCCCGTTGGAGTCTGCTGCCAGTTTCAATCGTATCAAAAGTCACAGGTAGTTAGTTTATAGTCTCCAAAACGGTGACTCTGACTTCGAGTTCCATCGCAACTTTTATGCTAACCATTTCCTCCGCTTCCAAACTGTGATCACGTATTCGTCGTGCAAGTGCAGCTCCTTTCCCGTCTTACTGTTGGAGACGTACTAGATAGTGAAGCTGTAGTTCAGCAATACTGTGGCCCAGCGTTATAACCTGCTCGCGGCGTAGATTTGTATGCCTATCTCGGAGCCAAAAATGACCAACAGCGGTTGGTAATCGGTGCTTATGTTGTCATGTCACCCATAGAGCATTTTCTGGAAGTACTTTACGGCGAAGACGATAGCCAAAGCTTCTTTTTCAATTTATCCGTAATTGTGCTCTGCTGGTGTTAGAGATGGAGTGATATCAGCTATTGCCTTTTTCGTCCATTTGAAAATTCTTGGGCTATGACTGCTTCTACTCCACGACTTGACGCGTCAGTTGTCAGGATGATTGCTTTTGGATCGAAATGCGTCAGCAGAAGCTCAGATTTCAAGTATGTTTTTACCTGCTCAAACATACTTTTGCATCCGCTTGACCACGCCCATCTACGTCCAGTTGTGAGCAGCTGATCCAATTGTTCACGTAATCGGTGCACGTCTGGCGCTATAATATGTGGTCAATTCGAGGAATGACAAGTCCTGCAACATTGGTAGTTGGAGGCAAATTTATGATTGGCTCAATGTTTGCTGGGTCGGGTTGTCGTCCTCTTTGTCATAGATGAACTCAAGGTACTTAAATGAATTCCAGAAGAACTCACATATTTGCTTTTTAACTCGGAATCCATAATCAATTATTCGTTTCAAGGTAACATCTATACGGATGCAAAGTTCTAATCTCGTTCTTCCAATGATTATGGTATAATCAAGATAGGCAGCCACTCCTTCCAAGTCGCTAAGCATGGTATTCATAATCTGTTGAAAGATGGCTAGGACCGTCATTACGACAAAGGATAAACGAGTTTATTGAAACAGACCACAATGGGTGTTGATAGTGAGCAGATTCCTGGATTCCTCTGAAACCTCAAGCTGTAGATAAGCATCCGATTGGCTAAGTTAACAAAACACGCGCCACTGGTCATTTTCGCAAAAATGTCCTCGGGCAATTGTAGAGGATAATGATGGTTATCGAGAGCGTCGTTCAGTCCTGTAGAATAGCTGGCACAAATGTGGGCAATCCCATTTAGCTTTTATACAACCACGATTAGTGCCGACCAAGAAGAATAGTTAACCGGCTTCAGGACTCAGATTTCTTCTATGCGTTGACGCTCGGCGTCAACCATCGGGAAAGCTGCATGTGGGAAAGGTCTTTTCGGCCTGAAAATTGGCTTAGCATCCGGGTTCAAACGAAGTATTGCTTTTGCTTTCGAGCAGCCACCAAGGGTATCAGTAAAACTGTACTGAAGTTATCCAAGATGGGCAATATATCTCCACTTATGTCAGGCAAATTCGACACTCACAGGATCTAGGCAGATGTGGATAATCACAACTGATTAACTGGCATGTCGGAAACTTGTAACCGATCAATCCAGTCAATACCAAGAAATTTGAGCTCACAACCAACTATGTACATGACACCATGATCGCGCTTGCCTGAAATTTCCAGTTTCAATCAAACCCACTAAGCAATTTGTTTTTACCTCCGGATGCAGTTCTCACCGTATTATTAGTCCGGCGATATCTTGGCGAACCTACTTTCTTCCAGGAACTTTTTGGTACGATCGTTACATTGGACACCGTATAAAGCTACAAACGAAACGTTCTTCTGTTTATTCTCGCAGTTACTTATTGCGGTGTCATTTAGAATTAGGATCCGTTGATGCAAGTAAGGTGTGGAATTTGGACTCGGCCCTATGTGAGCGACTGACCGATCTACGTCCTTGACTGGGTATCCGGAACGTTTCCTTGTTCGGCATTGCAATGCTTTGTGGCCGTGTCGGTTGTACGCTGAGCATCTTTCCTTCTTATAGGGGCAGAACTTGACGAAATGCCATTCGCCACTCTGCCAGCAACCGCATAGTGGTTTCGCTACGATATGTGCTGCTGTTCCATCGCGTGGTCATAAGCATGTCTAGGTGGCAATTAAAGTAGAGTTGGTGGATGAACGCTCCAACAAGGTTGTATCGTGCTTGAGGTTTACCAAAACCTGACATGTGCGTTATCTGCTGTAGCGTAATATCTGGGGACAGTTCAATCTTTGCTCAATAACCTGGTCCTGATACCACTAGCTTAGTGTTACTGGAGACCGCAAAGGAAAAGCCGACTCTTGAACTGGTCTTCTGTCATAGTAGACAGTTTGAACTGTTCGCATCCGAAATTGACTCCATTACATTATGCGAAAAATACGACAAGAAGACGACAGTTGATAGATGCAAACATCTCGTATTGCCTCTTCAGTACCAATAACAAGAACCTATGAGAAACAATAACAAAAGACGAATGTGACCAAACAACGAAAACAACTTGAGGATCAGGATAGATGAAAACGATTCTGTCTTTATGTCCACCGAAGCCTGCGACTGACGAATAACTGTTTGTGCACACACAGTGTTGGCTGCATTCCGTTAATCGCGATAGCCTCAGCCAACCGAAGAAATTCCGGATTAGAGTGCCGCAACAAATATTTGAATGTAGTATCGAGCCGGATTCGGTGTTTGAGTATGGTGGATGTCGGAGGCTTAGGCAACGGCAGGGCTTGGAGAAGAGGAGGCTGTTCGTTTATCCCACGAAGGATCCATTTCGGTATGTGTTCTTTCATGCGGTAAGACAATGCTCTATGGGTTGTTCCAATGTAACTAACTCCGCAGTTAAATTTGAATTCGCGAAGCTCCCTTCGGATGAGTTACTGTCAACATGAGGGTTTCGGTTGAGGTTGATGACCTTAGCAGCATAGTAGCATATGTGAGAGAATCTTCACCCTAATGTTTGGCTAGTTTCACGCATTGTTATCGGGTATAAAACAAGGAAGAAAGCTCACGGAAACTTCCGATAGCTGGCGCACTGTTTTGTCAAAGTGAGATCCCTAGCGTTATTTGGCAAGATAAAAGATACAATAGGACAACCAGTATTGCAAGGCGATACCGTTTCGTGTTAGCTGATCACTTGTTAACCAGACAGAAAGACGATTGTACAAAGCATTTTGTCTACAGCTAAACCTCACAAAATGGGCTGTATGAGAACTTTAACAGCTACACCCCTGTCGAACACACACATCGACTTTTGAAGACACTGTATTCGGGTCCGCAGAATATTCATTTTGAACATTTTGCATCCGAATTTACGTTCATCACACAGACATCGCGGGCTAATTGGTATCTCGACGCATTTATTAGGTTTTCCAGTTACCCGAAGGAAAACCAACCAAGGTTCTTTAAGGTACCAAAAATGAGTGCTTACCTGAAGTTACTATTCAAATGTGTTTTGATGGTGTAGCTTTAGCAGTCAATGAACACATATATTCGCCACAACTTCGACTACGTTAAACTCCGTCCTGTTTGCGTGATCCGAAAAACGATGCCTTTTCTATGCAAAACTACTCAATCTCTCCCCGCTATAACACATCTAATGCTAATTCCTTTGCACTTACAATGGCTGAACAGATCGCTGTCTGGGTGAGCCATTTGCAGAGCATATTCTGACGCGGATCGCTATGATGATTACGTGGCAAGCAACGGAGCAACGGGCAAACTAATGCTGTCATTTGTCACTAGAAACCTAATGGGTACAGATCATCCAGTTGACCCGACTCGCCGTTTACAGTTGTCTGTCGAAATGAAAACGCCGGCTTGCTTTGACCCTGATTCGGTGCCACCCTACTCTGTGCAGAGAAACAAATATTACTGGGTAAACTTTTTCATGCAAGCAACATTCAATATCTACCTTGGGGATCTTTACTTATTTCTCCCCTATATATGCTTGAAATATACTGACCAGGAGCCATTTGAAACAAATTTTCAAAAATGGTCTTACGTTTTCGACATAAGTAAAAGTAAATTTAAACCTTCTTTGGGGTTCATAAGCTTTGCCCCAGCCAGCTGATCTGCTGTGTTCCATTTCAAATACGGGCTCCTTTCCAGCCATAGCCAAAGCCGATCAATAAGAATAAAATCACTGTACATAGTTGCCTTACCAATGACAGCAGTAGAGCACCTACGTGTACATTTGACGTGGTGGTTCACACATCCTTAAAGGAAACCTTGGAAGAATGAGCGGTTGCCTGACCTTGCAACCAGCGAGAGATCATGACATTGCATGTCGTATATTCACAATACGCACCTCGAGAGTAAGTGGGTCTTACTTGCTGAAGTCGTTAAGGCTAGAATCACATGTCCGAAATGATCGGAAGCAATTCACTTTAAATGTGTATTGCTATCAGAATCCAAATGAGTCAACAAACGGCAAAACTGAAGCTTTTGTGTTAAAAACTTAACTGCTAAATAAAAATAAAAACGGATGGTTTTCAAATCCCTCTGCCATCATGTGTTCTTGTTCGCTTTCCAGTACATTACAAGAATTAACATGACTAAAGTGTTTTGGTTCCTTGAGGCATGCAGGGAGACTTCGCTTGTTGCTTGTTTAGCTGTGATAGTAGAAAATCCATAGGGCTGGCGGAAGCAAATGAGCGACTGCAGCACACCAGGATGTCACTTGTAGAAATAAATGCAAATTCGCTGGCATTTCAAACAGGCACTCAAAATTCTCATTCGGTCAAAAGTACAGAATCATTCTTTTCAATCTCATTTCAGCATCTCAGTATTCAGCTTTCCCAGCCCGCTTCTCTCAATAAAGCGGATGGGTCGCTTACAGTGTGTTTGCTTCCGCTTCATCACAGGATGTTGTAGCCAGTGATTTCGTTACTATTCTGGCAAACCAGGTGCTAGAGTACTGCCACACATAATGCAGACGCACAAAAACTATGTTCCTCCATTCCAAGTGGGCGTCCAACCCAGCCGATTGAGCCATTCTGTTCGAAATGGTTGACGGCATCCGGTTCCGGATTTGCCTGTCACTGTGACCTCCACGGGGACAGTCACAGGACGTATGCGCCTACAGAGGCACCACAATTGGCTTGCGCTGCACCACCCACAGCTCCATCCACACTCTCCATATCCAGTGTAAACCCGAAAGAATAAGACATGGAAATGTGATCCCATGGAATATTTGAACCTTTTAGGTGCTTTGTACTCGTAAACCAAGGGCCTCGTACTGGTCTACGGTGACTCGTCGACTATACTCCCCACAACAAGTGTCATTATTTCTCCTTGAATATTCATTTGTTGATTTTCACTATGCAGGCAGTGCGTTGCTGCTGGCGAAGAGCTAGTTGATCTCAATTATGCGGACGATATTGTCTTGTTATTTAATGGTACTGGGGTAGCCCAGTCAATCCTAAATAACCTCTGTAACGTGGTCCCACCAATTGACATGCACTTCGCACCTTCAGTGTGGAAAGTGTTTTTGCAGGAGCACCAGCCAGCTGATGAAACTTTGACCCCTGATAACGAGGAACTCGTGGTAGTTAAGCAGTTCACTTACATTGGCAGCTGCATCAGCCACGACGGACGCATAACTACGGAAGTCAGTTCCCAGATTGCAAAAGTTAGACCTGCCTTCTTGAATCTGCGATATCTGTGGCGTCAGAAAGGGGGTTACCCTCAGTCCGAAAGGCTGCGTTTACAAGGCCACCGTAAGCGCTGTCCCACTCTATGAAAGCCAAACTTGTCCCCTTCGATCTGAGAATCTAAGGCGTCTTTGATTATTACTGTCTGCAGAGCACTGCTGGTGTCCAAGAACACCGGCATGCCTGCAACAATGACGTGGGCAGGCGAATGCTAGGTAACGATAAGCAGGTTAGTTGCTTAGAATAGCACATAGCACTGGATAAGTTGCGTTGGCTTGGGAATGTACATATGGCCGGTCACTGCTTACCGAGGATGGCGCTTTTTGCCGGATGTAGGGTGGCGAATGGCTCGAGTTAGGAAAAGTACAGTTGGCAGCGGGAAGTTAAGACACTGGTGACTAAACTGGGTGCCGTTGGTCCGTCTCCTTTTCCAGAATGGAGTCCACGTAAACCGCCTTGTGCTTGGCTCGAGATGTTACAGGACATGCCTCGTAGTCGGCACCAGTGGCGGGCGTGATATTGTCTCGTAGTCGGACTTCCTGTTTAACGTTTTTTGATGTTGTGTTATCCACGCTGTACTGGCTGATTACGACACGTGGCATTGAAAGCCGTCAGGGCTGCTTTCTTGTTGATGCCGCCTTATCTTTGTTGGATAGCCAGCTCTGTTTGACTGTGTATTGTTGACAAGGTGCAGTCGCCTTGATTCGGAATGTTTATTTAGGTCTTTAGGAGGTCATTATAGGTCTCCCTTCTTTCTGTGCTATCTTCTCATTCCGTAGCTCATTGTGGCTGTAGGGCAGCGAAACATCAGTTCACATAACTTATCTAGTTCTGTTGATTATGATGATAACTTGTAACTCTACTTAACGGACTAGGCAAAATTGAGATGTCGCAGCATAGGTTGCTATTGACAGTGCCGCTCGCCAATCCACAGAATGCAACAGAATATTATACTTTTAGACAGACAGCCACTAGGCGCAACCATGGTGCCTTAAGTCCTGAGCGCATTAACGTTAATGGATCCAAAGCCGACACAATGAATGGTAGTCCGATAGACGACCGTAATCAGTTGGATTCCATCTGTTAGGTCATCTGTGTCTGTCATGACCAGACTATACTTAGATGCATTGCGCGTCAGTGAAATTCGATGCACTATGGTGAGCCTCCGTTACTTCAGTTAACACTAACTTTCGCGGACCGCACGTATGCTTGTTTGATGTTTGCATATCAGCTTCGCAACGCACCAAGCGGAGTGCCGATATTACCTGATATCCTATAGAAGGAACTTTCAAAGTATAGGAACAACCAAGGTAGAAATCGAAAACACTTCTAATAAACCGTCATCGTTTACCGTGTTCCAGGGCATATTTGCTTTTCTCGTGTAGCACAGCCATATGAGTTGGAGCAAAGGCGATGCATTCCTGAAGTTCTCTCGCTAGCAAATTTCCTTTCTACTTCGGCAACAAGGATTCCCGTGTCAGATGAGTAAACAGGATGTGGTTCCATGTTGTTAACATTGATATTATAGTCTGAGCTAAGGATACAAATCCTTTCAGAGAATTCGACTGAGTCCTGCGACAGTGTACCAACAGAAAGTCTGCTGAAGGCATGAGAAACATGATCACCATCTACTGGCAACTCAGTGACGGCGGCAGACTCATTGACAAATTCCGTTGTAGAGTCCTGCGCAGCGACTGATGTAACAACAGTTAAAACACTGGAGGGACCTCGAAGTAGCAGAATGACCATCAAGATTATTGTGATCTAGAATTTGATACAGCAATATATCCCAACTTCATATTAGGACCCAATGACTGTCGAGAAACCTATAACAGTTATCTGGATGAGAGTTGTCCCCATATCACACCCGCCGACAACAAGATCCACCAAACTCTCTTGGTTTTTTCCACCAAAGTAAAAGTGATTTCATGTCCAAGGCAAACTCAAAGCTTATAACAGAACACGCTGCTTACACAGCTCTGATTTCAACACCCTGAATCCGATGGCTTTTGCTATGACCAATAGATGTTACTTACGCTTCTTTGCATAGTGTCTAGAGATGGCATAGACTAATTTCAAGGACTGAATCATCCGAACTTGGTGGCCAGTTTCTATCAAGTGTAGCAGTATGGTACTTTTGACGCTCTTCACCGTGCATCTCCTCGGTGATGCAGGGTAGTGTTCAGCAATCCGTATGTACTAGCCACTGGTTGTGTGTCGAAGATGCCTTGTACCATAGGTGCAAGTGATCTGATCAAATAAGACACTGACTGATATTTCATACCGCAGAACACAAGTGTGATTTATTCAACTGTGGCAATGCATTCGCAAGCATAGTTACGTCATAATTTTGCTTTCCAATTGTAGTTGCCTAAAGTGATTTATCAAAAAGGGCTTTTCGCGCAATTATTATTAGATAGATGGCCCTTCTGTCTACATCGATCATGAAATACTGTTGTTCAAACACCCTTTTATTTGCAGCTATTCAAAGGAATATGATGTGATTTTCAGCTCAATACCGATCACGCTATCTGGCTAAACTCATTGATGCAATTCATTAGTCTTTCTTGGCTGAACTATGCCCAAATTTTCCCTTTTGCTTTTCAGCAAAGAATTCAACAAACAACTGACCTGTGTATTAAGAAAAAACGCCCAGGGAACAGTGCTAGTCAAGCCGTTCTTGCCGATTAGGATGCGAAGTGCGTGGTCATTAGAGATTCACTGTGGTGAAGGTACGAGAACTCAAAGTGTAACGAACACCAACAAGTATATAAGACATGACGGATTTATTACGTCAACCTCACACTTAATGATAAAGTAAAGCAGCTACAGGATCTAGACCTGAATTTCTGTTGTAACCCAAACTACGTTGCATGCATGTTCAAAAGCTTCGCAAAGTAAAGCGCAGGATCCCAACCCTACACATGGCTTATGTGCATTCACTAACTGCATGCAAATCGGCCAGCGTCCTACGTCCGCAATTCTCCCCAACCATCCAATACAAAACTTCGTCCGTTGTACTGTTCAAGCAAGCCCTACCGTTACCAGGACGTAGCCACCTATGCTTTATTGCTGCAGATGTTTTGAGGAGCTTAATTTCCTTGCGCGCGCGCGCTACCGTTGTTGGTGCTGATAGGACCAACCCAAACGCACTGAAGTCGGTTGCAATGAATTAGGCCGATCCATTAGCTCAGTTCTTCCAACGATGTCTCCATGAGATGCGGGTCCCAACGATGTAGAAGTCTAATAGCTCCGGCCAACTGAAGCCCTAAACACGCCTTCCGACGCTTTTTAAAGTCACAGAGGTTATTATGGCCGAAGCGCTTAGGAATTATTTAGAAAGACGCAACGTCATAGCATCAGAACAGCATGGATTCCTCTAGAACCGGTCTTGCAGCATGAACATGCTAAATGCTCGATCCAGTTGGACTGAAACAGCCGACACCGCTGCAGGAGTTGACTAGGTTAATCTAGACTCATCTAAAACTTCGACAGTTTCAATCATAACATTTGCAAGCTGCAGAGCTGTAGGATAGTAGATGCGATCCAGCTTCGAAAGGCAATTCTGTCATCCAACGACATCTTGATTTACATGATTGATCTCGCAAAGTGCGCATCTCGAATTTCTTACTCT
>CALYDF020002528.1:0-13849 GCA_944474145.2 Dicrocoelium dendriticum | reverse complement strand
ATGTCATAGGGGTATGAAATAAATGACACATGTACATGTTGAACGATGCCATTATGAGCGTTTTGTACGGACACCTGCTAAGTTGGCCATAGAAAGACACGTGTATAAAAGGAGGTGAAAACGTAGTGAAGTGTGCGCGCATACATCGGGATGATAATGACTTACGATTACCTGTTTCGCCCCATGCTAAGTGAGCAATCATGTGTAGCGGCCGTATGCTTGCCATACGCTATATACGAACTGACACTAAGATCGTGGCACTGACAAACAAGTCAACATTACGACATGCTTGGTGAACAGGCCGTAAGTAGAGGGGAGCCGCTCACAAACCTGTCTGTCAATATGCGGTACAGATCCAACTTAGATATCCTAACCATTTGTTATCCAGCCGCTTATCATTAACACTGCTGTTATAACCTGAAAATAACCGTCGGGAGGAAGCGTGCCGCAAAAGTTATCCCGCAAAAAAAAACACCGCAGCAGGGATGGCAAGCACAAAGAAGGCGATTTAAATAAAAAAAAAAATAAAATATCGTTTTCTTTCGTTTCTCTCCCCCGCCTTCCCCGTTTCTTTCCTTCCGCCTTTTTCCCGTGAGTTAGGTTAGGGAAAATTGAACGTCATAACAAAAGATTCCATGTATAATGCCTTCCTTGATCGGCGGGTCGCCGTTGTGTATATATACGGAACGAGCCACACAACACTTGAGAAGGCCCCTCTGTTGCACCTGGGAGCACGCAACGTCACTCACTCAAGCAACGACGCGTAGCAACACGACGTCTCCGCTTTATCCATCGTTTCTAACTCTACTAAAAACAGTTTCCACATCCATTTCCTTCCATTCATCCGTGTCCGCAATCCCGCAAAGATAACACCATAAAACGACACGTCCTTCGTGTCCATGCATAATGCGAGTTGCAAACTCTCCCCAGACTCTGTGTCCTGGTGTCTGCGGGCGTTTATATATAAAAAAAATTTTATTCAAGTCCTTTTAATCTTGCAGAAGTGATTGGGGAAGTGGCGGTCTGGGAACTAAAACAAGTGAGTTTCGGGTTAAACAAACAGCCCGCCAGCCACGTACTTATAAACAGATTTCCTAGAGCGGGGCGACAGCGACGACTGGTTTCCTTTTTGAATACCATTGGATCGGGTCATGTATTATGGTATGAAGTCCATCTTCCTGGTCGAGGTTGTTCCAGGAAGGGGGCCGTATCATCTTGACCAAACAACTCAGCACTCACAAACAAGCACAAGCACAGCCTAATTTATCTTACGTAGTATTGAATTTATCCCAAGCTCAGAAACAGTTCAGCCAACCACAAAACAAACAACACCCACCCCGACCCCCCGCGTCAGAAGGAAGTTCTCTGCCTCAAAATAAAAGAAAGAAAGGCCTGATATACATACCCAGAACTGGTCCAAATCGCAAAAAACAATAAAAAAAAAGAGAAACGAAACGAAAAAAAACCGTTATGGTCCCCCCTAGCCAGCAGGAATCCTGTTGACGCCGCGGGACACAACTTTTCCTCATCGGCGCGTCAACCGTTCGCCACCACAAAACACCGGCAGGTGGGCTGTGTATAAATATGAATGGCAATGTCAAACAATAAAAAAAATAATAATCAAAATTCCGTTGAAGTTTTTTTCCCCCAGTGAAGGAACTTTTCGTAATCAAAAATAGTGAAATCAACCGGATCCCTCCCCCGACGGTCCCACCACCGATTGATTGACCAACAAAATCGATTTTCTATGCCTACGGCGGGGTGTATGTCGGGGATGTAGGCGGTTATCATGCCAGCAACCCGCACAATAAACGCGGGAGTGGCCAAACCACCAACCCACCCCCCACTGATTTCCTTCCGAAACGAAAGCAATCACTATCTCATTCTAGCCAATAAACCCAACACATACCTTTGGTTTTTGTGGTCTCCCTTACCTAAGCACTATCCACTACATACTAATTCTTGTTGCCACGTCCCGTCATTCGAGATCACCTGTCTCCCTCTCCCAGGAAATGTGTCGCATAGGTTATTTTGTGCCGTTAGGTCATAAGAAGGACAACCAGTAAAAGCAGCAACCACCCCACCTTACTCATACCAGTCCTTCACAGTAGGGCCAGGCGTTGGTGGTCGCGGAAGGTTTTGTGAGTTCGACATCTACAAATTGGCTACCGACATGGTCCAACGCGATTCTACATCGCGTGCTCTCTGAACAACCGCCCCAAAGAGTTGCTTAAGTCAACCTTGAGAAGTTTAGTCTCGTTCTCCACTCTGTTTATGGTGAACACACCCAATATGCGCACTGTGTACCACCTATGGTACGCCAAACTCTTAGCGAAGGGCAACCGCATCCGACAGAGGTGTTTGAAAGAGGCATAATACCACCACGGCTCGTCGATACAGTCACCCAGAGCGAATACCTTCCTACTTGCCCCAGGGCACCTATCCAAGACTATTGTATTTCTCTAAGTGATTGGTTGGGAAACATTCTGTCTGACAAGGCCCCCAGAAAAACCTCCAGTAACTAACCCCTCCCTCCTCGTTAAAGGCTTCAAAATCAACGCGTAGAACACTCCGTGACCTAACCAACAAACAACGAAAACCGTCCATTAATATTCAGTGCAAAAATAATATGATATAAGGTTGGCGGCATCCGTTTCGTTATTTTTTTTTGCCTGTACTTCTCTCTGTGGCCACCCACATAAGCCTGCGGCCTACAAAGGGTCCTTGGTAGGCTTTCCCAACCCAAACCCCACACGTTAAAACCACACAACACCCCCATATCTAGTGTAAACCCAAGGAATAAGAACGAGCATGTGAATGGAAGAGCCACCACATTTCATCAAACAGGAAGCCGAGGCCGTCCCACACTCCTTAACAGGCAAACACAAGTACGCCTGGACTGTATTGGGGAATCAATTCGCACACGAACGCGGAGGCTGCCCGTATCCGCTCACACTGACTTCAATGGAACCACTATAGAATTTCCTAACACACCACAAGAACCTGCAAACCCCGTCCCCCTCCAACAACGACCGAAACAGACCCTATAGCCAGTATTACAGATAGTGGGTAGTAGACGGTAGCACACTTGTCAACAATACAAATCATGGCCAGCAAAAAACAACCGGGGATATTAAGCACAAAGCCATTCCACTTAAGATAAACATAACACTTTTTAAAAACTAAAGCAATCGAGAGTAAAATGCAACAGACAACAGTTGGCCATAAGCTAAAAAAAAGATCAAATAATGAAAAAAGTAGTTTTACCAACGAATAAATATAGGATCACGACTCAGGACGTTTGATTATTATATTGAAATCTGCCCACACAAACCCCAAAATGTTTAACCGGAATATACCCACAAAGTTGTTAAAGCTAACTGTATCAAGAGAGAGATAATAGTAAAAGTAATGTCATTCTGTCACTAAAAAAAAAGAACCTGCACAGCCACCTTTTTCCTCCTACAACGAATCCCCCCCCACCAACCCCATGAACCACCACACTCCTACTACACATCACACGCCCCTATTACCTAACACATTCCGACTGGCACCAAATGCAAACCAAGAGATTGCAAAAAAACACCTAACGCAGAGTATGCAGAGCAAAAGAAAAAGCGTTCCCGCTACAGAAAAAGGCTTTGTCTTTGCTGGCCGGTTTCCAAACCAACCATCAAGAACCACCGCCACAAACAATCAGCCTGTTTCATCCTGCTATACTCCGCCCTCGCTGGCAGAGGACCCCGCACCCCCCGCGCAGACCCCCTACTTACCCCCCGTCGGTCCGATGCTTCGGTTGTCGCTTCGGAAGTGGTCCCCGCCGAGTAGAGGCGTCCCAGGCCCCCCCCGACGAGGGGGGGCCTTTCGCTCATCGCTCATGGCTCACGATTACAACTATACCTGCTCTGCTGCTTCCTCCTTCTGCTGACCGCTCATAGACCATCTGCTTCTGCTGCTTGCTGGACTCAAGCACTCGCCGACCCCCACCCCCCCCCCTCCCACCCACCCCCCCCCCCCCCCGCCCTGTGCTACAACAGACATGCAAGCAACCCGTGCGCCACGAATTGTCGAAGGGAGGTAAACCCATCGGGAGTTTTATAAAAAAAACCGCTTCCCACACTGATTGTCGCCATCCTTTCTGCGTTATGTGGTTACTTTCTTTCTAGTATTTTCTTTATTTCCCCCCTTTTTCTATTCCCCTCTCTATTTCTTTTCCCCTCTTTCTCCCCTCCTTTTCCCCCTTATTCTTTCTTCTTTCATTTTCTTCCTTTTCTTTTACCTAATTACATATTCTCTTCTTCTATCTTCTATACTATCAAATCCGTATTTTCTTTCTTTTCTCATCCTCCTTTTTTCTATTTCCCCTTTTTCTCTCCCTCCCGCACTCTTTGACCTTCGCAAAAAACAGCACTGTCTTCTTCCTGTGATTAGATTTCGGTTCGTCGTCGTTCTTTCGCTTCTGTTTTTCGTTTCTGCCATGCGGCGCCGCGTACGCGTGATCCCGCGCGCGCGGCGCCTCGCCGGCCGATCTAAGACAAAACGAAACGAAAATCGAAAACCCCAGAAACGAAACCAAAAAAGAAACAAAAACGAACGAACCAAGAATCGGATATCGAAACCCCGCCTTCCAATTTTCTCCAATGACTCTAACAAACAAGAATTAGAACGTGAGATGGATCTCATATTATAGATCATGTACCTGGTAAAACGAAACTTGGTTTTTCCCCTACTTAATCGCTTTTAAATCTTCTCTCCTTTTCAGCTCGCTTTTATCTTATCGCTAACTCTATTAATCTTCAGCATATATCGCTTTCCCAATTACTAAACTCAACTGAGCATGTAAAAAGGGAAATTGAGGTTGTTTCGGTATCCCCCGTGTTCGGTATCCTTCATCCGCCTTCCCACCGCCCCTTCCAATCTCTTTTCGGCGTTTCCTTTTCGTTTCGACGGTATCCTCCCCCTGCTGTTATCCACGGCCTTCCCCCCCGCCCTCGAGGGATTGACCATATAAATTAACAATAATATACGTACACTACATTTACATATAAACTCACAAACATCATTACCCCTGAACCCCCGAACCGAGCCACCCGGAGACCCCGAGGCACATGAGACCCCGAAGCCAAACCTAAGTGTCTCACCTCAGTAAAAAGTAAAAACAACCGACCACTTTTAGCATAAAATAATTAAATTATGCATAAATTTTATTCTCCCTTTCTGTGTTGTCGCAAAACAAACACTTCTGAGATCTCTAGAGTGCAGAGTGTCATGAATATCTCTCTTAAAACAAACCGGTACAACCCAACATGATGCCTAATTTGGTTGCAAACACTGCTGATGGAACCGCTCGAGATATCGCACATCCCGACGGTACATCGTCCACGTTTCACTACCGTATAGAAGAACGGACAGCACCATGGATTTGTACACCATCAGCTTTGTGCCAATGGTAAGCTGATGGTTGTTCCACACTCGGTACTCAAGCTTCCCGAATGCCGCCGCTGCCTTCGACACGCGGATACGAAGCTCACTGTGTATCTGCTGGTCAGTCGACATCACACTCTCAAGGTAGCAGAAGCGGAAGGTGGTTTCCAATACTTCAGCACCAATGCTGATTCGCGGCAATATTGAAGATTGCACCTCCGGTGAAGGCTGAAAGAGACAGACAGTTTTGCTTGTGTTGATGGTGAGCCCGAATTTGGTCGATGTCGAGGCCAGAACACTAGTCATATGCTGCAACTCATCCGCGCTGTGTGAAAACAACGCACAGTCGTCAGCAAACAGCAACATACGGATAGTTGTCTCACAGACTAGAGTTCTCGCACCGAAACGACGGATGTTCAGCAACCCACCATCAATACGGTGCTACACACGAACACCGTACTCACAAGCCGCATCAAAAGCACAAGACAAAATTGCATGAAGATAAATATTAAACAGGGCAGGAGCTAAGACACAGCCTTGCTTCACACCAGAGACAACTGCCAAGTCATCCGAGGTCTCTCCACTCAGCTGCACCCTCGCTCGCATACCACTGTGCAGACATTCAATTAAACTTACAAACTTACGCGGGCAATCAAACTTACCCAACACCAGCCACAATGCCTCGCGGTTCACCGTATCAAATGCCTTGGTGAAATCAACAAGAAGCGAGTATAAAGGTTGGTGTCGTTCTCTGCACTTCTCCTGCAACTTACGAGTCGCAAACACCATATCTATAGTGCTGCGACCCGAACGGAATCCACACTGCTCTTCCGCCACGTTAGGTTCCACAACCTGACTGACGAGGCGGTTGAGCAGGATTCGGGCAATCACCTTGCGCACACAACTCAGCAAGTTGATGCCACGATAATTCGTGCAACATTGCTTGCTCCCTTTGCCCTTGTACAGTGGTAGCACAAAGGCATCCTTCAGCTCAGGGGGCACCTCTTCTTCAATCCATACACGTTGCACCAAGTGGTGCAGCGCAGTCAACAACGCGGGTCCGCCGTGTTTCAATACTTCAGGTGGGATCCCGTCGGCTCCAACACACTTGCCGTTTCGCAGCTGAGCAAGTGCTCTCTGCGTCTCATCCAGCGTCGGCGTGTCCGCCAGATCCGCCTTCACATCGTGCTGTTTCAGGCCATTCAATGTAGGCCAGTCGAGCTCTGAACGGTTGTTCAACAGACAGTCAAAGTGTTTCCGCCAGATCTGCATTACGTCTGCAGTCTGGATGCAGGTAGCGCCTGAACTACCATCTATCAGCGTCCTCAGCGGCTCCAATCTCGGTCCATACACCGCCTTCAAGGAGTCAAAGAATTCCTTGTGTTGACGGCGTTCGGCGTAGCATTCCATCTGCTTCGCCTTCTCCGTCCACAATGCATTTTTTATGCGACGGAGCTCTCCGGTCAGTCGCCGTCGAAGTTTGTGAAACTGACTACTCATCCCCAAGTCACTGGGGTCTGCAACGTGTGCAGCAAATGCTGCATTCTTCCCCGACACCAATGCCCCAATCGTCACATTGTTCTCATCAAACCAATCAGGACGCTTAGAGTTTGCGCGCTCGATGGTCTCTTCGGCAGCAGCTGTCACCTGGTCGCGAATGTGGTGCCACAGGTCGCCCACTGTGGCTATGCAGTCCACATCACGCAGGCGCGCAGCCATCGCCTTCTCCAGCTCAGTACGTTTCGCCACAGTACCGAGGGAGAGAATGTTAAATTTACGCCGTTTCACGGCGGGAGTGCAATACATCGATTTACGAAAATATATGTACAGTTTGGTCCTCACCAACTTGTGATCAGTGCCACACTCAGCTCCACGCAGTACACGTGTCATGCGCACTTCACGCATATCATGCTGATGTACGATGACATAGTCGAGCAGGTGAGCGTGACCACTCCGTGGGTGCGTCCAAGTTGCTATATCACTCGCACTCAGTGCAAACCGAGTGTTCGTGATCGCCAGGCCGTGAGTGGCGCACAGTGAGAGCAGCCTGTCACCGTTCGCATTCGCTGAACCAAAGCCACGCGGACCGACAACATCTGTCCACGCTGATGCATCACGCCCAACGCGCGCGTTGGAATCACCCAGCAGAAATAGTCGGTCGCTCCTCGACACAGACTGTATCACGGAGGATAGCTCAGTTTAGAATTGATCACGCATGTCATCAGGATAACACATGGTCGGACCGTGCGTGCTTATAAAAGTGGCAAACTTACTTCCCCGAGTCGTATTCGAAAAGTCATCAGTCGCGCGCTGATGCCCGTTGGTTCACTCACAAGCTGGCCACGGAGGCAATCGGATAGCGCGAATCCGACCTCATGTTCACGTGTTGCTGTGCTGGCGTTGCCCACTCACTAAAACGTGTAGCCACCAGCAGCTTCATGCAACTTACCTTGCTCAGCGAGCCTTGTTTCACTGAGCGCCGCAATATCGATGTGGTAGCGCGCCAGTTCCATCGCCACCAGTGCAGTGCGTCGCTCCGGGCGCTCGTCGGAATTTCGGTCCAGTAGTGTGCGCACGTTCTAGCACCCGATGCTGAGTGTTTTGCGCGCAGGCATATGATTACATTGGTGGGCAATCGCACGCGAGGTAGTCGTTATGTTTCAGAGGTTTGCTTGAGGGACTCCGCGCGGAGACTTTGGCTCAATAGCCTGACCCACAAGGTAGTGTGGAGCAGATCCAGCTCGGGAATGTGATTGCAGTGACAGATTGGGATCTGCTTGACGGCCGTAACACGCAGCCTTGGAGACACTGGAACGATTCATATACGTTTTGCAACCATAGTAGGATACGCACTTGCGACCACGGCCAGACGCAGGTGGGGTTTAGGGGTTTGTACCAATTTGGCTAGGGGATGCTTGAGGCGGACAGTAGCAAACCATTAAGCACCCGAGGTGCCTTCCCACCGTCAGAGACAGCATGTGACGCACGTGCTCTACGCAAATCGAGCTATGAGTTTCTAACCCGTAGACTTGTTGTCTCCCATGGGTAGGCTTTACGGAAAGAGGGTCGTCGACCAGTTCCTAACCTCCGAAGAGGATGGACTAGGCTACTGGCAGAGCGCCCACACCTGACAGAAGAAAGACCCGGGTTCTCAGCCAAAGCCTTCGATTAAATGAACACCCGAAAGGCAGCGGGTCAAGAACATAGTCAGTTCACCGACTCATGCGGACTGGTGTCCTGGAGCTTAGCAGGGAGAAGGGAGAAACCCAACTCCCACCCACAGGTCGCCACGAAGAGGCGCCCAGGACATAAGCAAATAGCACAACCGTAGCAACAGTGGGTAGACCATCTATCAGGATCCAGCCACCACCAGCCTCAGCGCACCATAGGCTTTCCCGCCGCCAAAGAATATAACCACCATCATTATACACATCATCATCATTATACACATAAACAAAAGCAAAGCGAAAATAAGTACAATAGTTGCATGCCAGCTGAGCTACCAGTAGCGGATGGGCATCGTTCCGGAAAGCTAGCAGCCGGCTACTAGACAACAAGAAAAATTATGATGTAAACTTATCTTATGCTAAGAAATGATATCGTGGTTGGAGGGGAGGCTAAAAGGAATGCGGAGAGACAAAGAAACTCACAGAAGGAACGCCACTGAGGTCGGTTCCGAGCCATGTCAGCAAGTGTAGCTAGCCAAACGCGTTCATCGCCTTTTGGACCCCAAGTAAGGAGCCGAGATACTCTAACCGAGGCCAGCTTCGAAGTGAGGGCCTTCATTCCTCTCGACCAAGTCATCGCTTGGCCACCTCTCCTTCCATCCACACCACCGGCTCGTAAACAATGCACGTCGCGGGAGTCGGAGGGCCAGCATGCGTAACACGTGGCCCAGCCATCGGAGCCTGGTGCGTGAAATGACGGTGTTGTGCGGTTCATTCCATTTCCTGTGCCATAAACAAGGCTTCGAACGCGCTCGTCGCTCACGTGTCGTTCCCAACTGGTGTGAGCCAAACTGCGAAAACACCGATGGGCGAGCGTAACTAGCCTCGTTATGTCTGCTGATCTAAGGGGCTAGGTTTCGCAACGGTACAATAAGGTCGAAAGTACAGCTGCACTGTACACTCTACCGTTCAGAGCGAGTGTACTGTCGCGCCGGCGCCATAGGTGGCGAAGACTAGCAAAAGCACTTCGAGCTTTTGCCATACGGTTCATCTCATCTTCAATCCCACGGGCGCTGATTCAACTTCCCAGGTAGTTAAATTTCCGAACGACTTCTAGCTGATCCCCACAAGGGATCAACGAAAGAGGCGGTCCCAGCCAATCTTGGAGGAACGCTTCGCATTTCGATGGTGCAAAGCAAAGCCCGAAGCGGCTGATAGCCAGTGCTAATCTGTCCAGTGCCGCTTGGTACGTCTGGGAGCTGTCACAGATAAGGGTAATGTCTTCTGCATACTCCAAGTCAAGAACTCGTTCTCCTGGGAGTAGCTCCACAGCTTCCAAGTCATGTCCGGTAAATGCAATCTCCATGACTTCGTCAATAGCGTAGTTGAAGAGGAAAGGCGACAGCGGGCATCTTTGTCTCACACCGCTGAAGATATTGCAGAGTGGCGACAGATTGCCGTAAGCCCTCACTCTGCCCGAGCTACGCGCATATAATGCTTGGATAATATTTACATATTTCTCGGGAACAGCTTTTCTGAGTAAACAGTCCCAAAGGCACACCGATCAACCAAATCGAAGGCACCTTTGATGTCGAGGAACGCGACAACGGTGGGCCGCCAATATGTGTGACGGTGCTTCAACAACTGACGCAAGGTAAAGATGTGGTCGATGCAGCCACGACCACGATGAAACCCGGCTTGTTCCTCACGAATCTGGCTTTCACGAGCGCCAGTCAGTCTGTGAAGGATTACAGGGGCAAGCAATTTGGAGGCGACGGGGATCAGACTGATTCCTCTATGGTTGCCGCATTCCGATCTTGAGCCTCCCTTGAAAATTGGGACTATGACAAAGCGGCTTCAGTCGGTTGGGACAGCTTCCTGCCCTCGTAGTTGCACTAGTAATTCGTGTAAATCATCAAGAGCTGGTCCCTCGAATTTGAAGAGGGCTGAAGGAAGGTCATCTGGTCCCGCGGCTTTGTTCAACTTCAACAGTCCGATCTCACGTTTGACTTTTGAGCAAGAGGGCGGATCCAAAGCAACAGCCCACGGAGCAGGGCAAACACTAACCGGAGAGGAATTGCATAATTCCGGCCGATTAAATTGCTTTTAACATGCTCAGCCCAAAGCTCCAAACGTTTTGAAAAATTGTGGTTAGGCTGTCCACTCTCGTCACAAATTGTTTCACTGATACTAGGTCTCCTGCTGCCCGTTTCTCGTATCAAACGTGATAACTTTCGTTCGTTACAAGCGACAACGGCTACTTCCATCTCTGACGCTCCAAGAGACCATCAGGATTCGTAGCCTCTCTTCAGGCTTGCACGGGGGTTTGCCCGTAGCTCTTTGGGAGCTTCATCGTGTTCGCTTCCAACTGGAATATACAGGCGAGCATCGATACGTTCCAGAGACAGCGAAGGGACTCAATGTCCATGTTTGCTAGTAAACTTATCACATGAGGATTTGCCTGCTGCTAGTAATTGTCTCCAGTGAACGTTTACTAAATTCGCACATAAGCGTACTTTGATAAGCATTCAGAACAGCTGGCTTCGTCAATTGGCTGGTGTCAATGCGCTCACAGCGTCGTCGTGCGCGTCCAGCATAACGCATTCGCATGTCAGCACATAATAGTGCATGGTCGATGTCCACACCTGTGCTACAAATCGAGCGACAGTTCTGGATGCAGCCACTCCAGCGGTAACTGATTGCAATGTGATTGATCTGCGTCTAAGGCTGGTTCGACGCTGGTGGGCGCCAAGTCACCCTTCTGCGGTTGCTGTGTCGAAGTTAGTGCTCTCGAGAAATAAACGGGCGTCTTCACACAAATGAAGTAACCGCCCACCGTGATCACTACGAGAGTCTACACCGTGCTGGCCGCCCATATGCAGTTCAGCAGTGGATAATTTTCCAACTTGATCGCTCAGGTTTCCCGCCAACACAACAGTGTCCGTGTTTCTTCTGGGACGAAGGAGCTGGGTCAGTTGGCGGTAGAAGTCGTTCTTTAGCGAAGCATCGTTAGAGTATTGGGTGCGTAGGCAGCGGTGGCCACTAAACACTTATTAGTCCCGCTCGACTTCGAAGCTTTGCACGAGCTAGCCAACGGACCCCACACATCCAGCTGCTAAATGGGATCCAATCAACCAGAGCAGCTTCAGGCCGGAGGGTCAGTGCAATGCCAACACCAGCTTGGCCGGTGCTCGAAACTGCATCTTCACTAGTTAAGAGAAATCAAAAACTACTGCTGGTGTCACCTGAAGGGGATCGCAGAGTGAGCATAGAGCTCGAATCTTGCAGGCGGGTCTACGACAAACAACAGATGTCAATAGAGAGGGTCTCTAATGTTCGGGCAAGTGCTGTCCGTTGCCTGATCTGTAGTAATGTGCGTACATGGTGACATGCCAATCTGAAGGAGGATCGAGGGCTCCAAATGGAAGCCGATGAACTAAGCTTGACCGTTTGGTTGGACATGGGCTTGTCGACAGGGCAGGAGTGATGCTCCGCGTTAGCAGGTGAGTTGAAACTAGCAGATAAACGCCTAGCAAAGCATGTTGGAGGAGGGTCAAGAATCGGCGGGTTGAAAACTGCGGGGCAATAGTGAAGTTGGAACGTGACCATAAGGGAGAAAATGCGTAAGAGGGAAGGCTTGATCGGCAGCATCCAAACCCTTTCCACCCTGCTCGATGCAGCAGATAGGGCGCCGTTTCTTATCCTGTGCGGTGGCCAGAGCGTCGGGAATTTGTCTGATGTAAGGTTCATAGTATTGCGTGGGCGGTATATTGTCAGGTTGCCCAGGCCTAGACTGGGGAACGATTGAGGTTCTCAACCAAAGCCTTTGGTTCAAAGGCCTGACCGCAAGATAGCGTGTTTGGCGTTGAGCTACAAGGAGTCCGTTTTAAGGATAAAGGAGCCATCATCATTCCAACCCCCAACCTGGAGGATCAGGAGGCTGAGTTTTCTGGCATCTAGCCGTTGACCAATCTCTCATGATTGGCTCTGAAGGTATAAAATAGCATCACCCAGCATAGCTCAGTGGACCACTGAGGCACGCAAACCATCGCACAAAGGTAAGGTCCAGCCTCATTGCGATGGGAATATAACTACCACAGTTCACCTGATGCGTGGCATCTGCAAGAATTACGTCCCCGTATTTCGCCACTACTGAAGTAACCGATGCAGGAACGAAAAATAGGAATTGCACCTGCGGAACATTCCTCTCTACACGCACGGCGCCATTCTTACACAACAATTCTTCGACCGCGTTCACATCGTTCCCCTTAGATGTGCCACCTAAACGATGCCGGATAGAAAAAGGTCTTGTCGATTTAATCCTTTGTTGTGTCTTTCCAGTACATAACCTCGCATTCTCTGGTATTACGGAACGATTGAATCAAATCCGAAAACACTTGCCGCTCCGCTGTGGGAGTCAGGCGCCGATTACTAACATATAAACTTGGATTCCCCTCGTAGAAAGTATGATTATGCACCAGGCTTTGCCTACCTATCTCATAGTAAATGCACTTCACACTGGCAGCTATACCCGACTTACAACCGAGGCTGACATACCTATGCTAAATGAATTATACATAAAACAACATTCGCACTTACCGACTACCACATTCTCATTTCCTGTTGCAATGGACACAAAGCTATTGTACCCATTTGTCCCTTCGGGTAGCTGTTGACCTGACGCGTTGTATGATACAGCGGACAAAACGTCAAATATGTAAAAACTTGTCGCCGTCTGCACTTGGAACCGCTTGAAATCTCGGAGCGTCGTATCCGCCACTTGGAATTAATGTTCTTTCGGCAGTGTGACTTCCGTACACACGGTTGTAGGTGGTTGGAGTTAAATATGGGGCCATTGAACGCATAGGAATGTTTATTATTAATTTAGGATAGTTGTTGAAAGGCTAAGACTTCAATTAGTAATCGATACACTAAGTGGTTTAAATGCGTTACCATGGTTAATCATTTTTCCGCTTCACGCGTAGCAGCCATGGTGGATGACTCGCTTGTATTCCGACGTATACTCAAGGGTCCTTATCTGGACTTTGCATCGGTGAAAGATGACCTGAAAGTGTTTCGGATTGAAAGGGCAACATCATTTATTCGTCGGAACGTTATAACTGCGAAGGCGTACCAGAGGGAGACCAGACAGATGCTACCGGAAGGATGCCCGTACCGGTATATTTTGTTTGTATGTGTGCATCGGAAGCGCAGCAACGTTACTGGAAAGCGGTAAGTGCACGGTATCTGCCTGATGA
>CALYDF020002525.1:0-39262 GCA_944474145.2 Dicrocoelium dendriticum | reverse complement strand
CTCATCTGCGAGAAGTAACATTTTTGAGATAATGGCTCTCGCAGGATCTTCACAGTCCACTCGATTAGGGTTGGGCAGTGATGTTCGGAATCTAACCTCTTATTGCTGTTCGCGGAAAAAATTAACAACCCAAACTAATACTGCATCGTCGACGCTTTCCAGGTAGCCTATCATTACGTCAGCGAGGATCGCTTCCATGCGTTTGGCAAGCGCAGGGAGAAGTGTTACTTGACGATAATTGGTAGGATCCGACAGACGTCTCTGAAAGCATTTTTTAGTTGGTTTGGCTAAGTAAATGGCTGCTACCTGCAGTGCTTTAGGGTGAAAGTTATCCACTCCAGGAAAGCTGTGTGTACGCAACGGTAGTAGCTTTCTCGGAACCAATTTCGTTGTGAAGTTGATGCTGGATAACACTTATGTGGTGGTGACAGAAGCAAGTATTATGTTTGAGGCTGCTACCTCTTGGAATATAGGCCAGTACTGGGCCCGTGAGGCGTTGGCCGCCTATTTTGTTGTGTGTGTATACCATCAAATCGCACTGAGTGGTAGGATTCCACGCTGCAAATTTCGAAGTGCATTCAAGTGTCTGTAAATTAGCTTGGGGTTTGAACGGAATGGTTTCCCTAGCACCTGTTTGTGTGATAACTTGTTTTCGCGAAGCAAGTGTACATATTACTTGATCAGGGCTACGTACGCTGTCTCATTTTCCGCGTCAGGATGGTTTTGTACTGACAACGAAATCTATTGGACCAGTCAGGCTCAAGTAATGGAGGAGGCAGGAGCAGTATTCAATTACGGAAAGCTCTTCCAGCTGATCCGCATTACTGTTTTCAGGAAACCACGCGTCTGTGAGACAATCAGAGACAGTGCGGGTGCACTGATACACAACATAAGCGCCGTATGAGTCGTTGGAAGGGACACTTTCAAGATCACTAATGCTGGCTCAAGGTTCCCGGAGCTATTCCTACACAAGTGATGCAGGACATGCCATGACGGTTTGATTAGAGCCTCCGTCGGATGTCGAGATCGGAAACGCGATCATAGCCCTCGATCGTTTTGGTGCCACTAGCCCGGATTCTCTCCCACCTGCATTAATTAAGGATTAAGGTGAGGTCCACAGCAAAGCGCTGACCTCCGTATTCGAACGTAGCTGGAAGGAAGAGAGGCACGGCTTATAATCGCAATTTGATTATAGTGGTAATATGCAAAAGTGCAGTCGCACAGATTTTTATAACTACAATGATATTAGCCTAACGCCAGTTGGGACAAGAGTACTGGTCTCGATTTTCGTTCGTCGCCTCATAGTTAAACGTGAAGCTTGGCTTAGAGAGGAGCAGGTCAGTTTCCGCACAGGACGTGGTTGAATAGACCAAATATTCACTTGGGTCAGCTGCCAGAACGGCGCCACACATACCGCAGAACGACAAGAGCTGTGTTTCCCTATTAAATAATGCTTTCCATTCAGTCGATCGATCGATTCTGTTCGAAATAATTGCGCGGAATTGTATTCCTACAAAACATCTGAAGATCTTTGATGCTCTATACTGTAACAATACCGACCGCGTCAGTCACTACCGTGGCATATCTAATCGCTTCCTGACTACAAGTGGCATTCGTCAGTGTTGTCCGATTTCCCCATTTTTGTTCAATTTCGTTGTGGATTCTATCGTATAGTGTTCTCATGCGGAATCTCACGATGTGGCGTTTAAGTACTGTTTGGTGAGAGATTAGTTGATCTCAATTTTGCGGACGTTACATCTTGTATTCGACGAGGTTGCGGATGCCCTATCAACCCTGAATATTCTGTCTAGAGTGGTCCTATTATTTGGCATGCACTTAGCACCTTCAAAGTGAAAGTGTTGTTACAGCACGACCAGCAACTATATGAGTAGTTGACCCTTGCTAACGAGAAAGTCGAGGTGATCGTTCAATTCATTTACCTTGGCAGCTGCCTCAGCAACGACACGCGCTTAGAAACTGGTGTCAGCTCACTCATTGTCAAGGCCAGTGCTGCCATCTTGAAACTGCGGCATCTTTGGCGAAAGAAGTGGCCTCCCTTCGTCTAAAAGGCCGTGTATACAGGGCTGCAATGTGGGCCGTTTTGCGCTATGGGACTGGGACATAGCCACTTCGGTCTGAAGATCTGAGACACTTGCAAGTATTTGCCCATCGTTGTCTACGAAAAATTGCTGTTGTCGGATGGCACCAGCGGGGCCGCAACAATGATGTGCATGGGCGAATAAAAGGTGACGATAATCCTTCTTTATCCCTAGAACAACAGAGAGCATGGAATAAGTTGCGTAGCCTTGGGAACATGCTAGGTATTCCTGATCATCAATTAACTAGGAGGGCTTTGATTGATATATCAGGTGTAGGGTGGTGCAAGGCTCGAGGTGGACAGAAGTTGATTTTGCATCGGGAAATGAAGTTATTGACGACCAAAGTGGATGCCTTTGGTCCGTCTTGCCAATCGGGCTTAAGTCCATGTGATTCCCCTTGGACTTGGCTCGAGACCTTAATAACATGGCCCGCAACCGACACCACTGGCGTGTGTGCTGCCGTTTCCTAATCGGATTGCCGGTTTAAAGTGTGTTTGCTGCTGAGTTATCTGCGGAATAATGCTTGATTATAACGCGGGCCAGTAAAAGCCGCAAGGAAGCTGTCTCGCCGATGCCGCCTCGTCTTTGCACGATAGCCCGCTCTTTATGACAGTATGTTGTGTACACAAAGTGCAGGCGCCATGCCCCTGAAGGTTTGTTTATGGCATTAAGGTGTTCAAGTAAGTCTCCATTCTCTCTCTCTTGTTAATATTTATTATATTTGTCATCATGGATGTATGGCAGCGATGCATCAGTTAAAATAGCCCATGCACCGTTAGTGTTGATGATGATGATGATTAGTTGTACCCTCGAGGTAGGAGGGCAATCAAACTGGAAGCTAATTTGTGATACTTTAGGACATAAGCTTCCGCAACAATCAGTTGTTTGGGACAACTTGAGAGCATTTTGTATATTAAGGAATATTACAACGATGGCATTTCCGGCGTCTCTTGCTCTAATTGCATTATCAAGATACTTTAGGTGACAGGTGGTGCAAGACCTACCTTTTAAAAAACTGTTCCACTTTTTATTGAGAAGGTTTATAGAACTCAAATATTCTAATCTGCTTTCTTTAATTAACCTGTCCATAATTATAGAGATAATAGATGTGTGGGGGATTGGGCAGCAATTGTTTACATCTTGCATAGATCCGCTTTTGTGTCGTAGTTCTATAGTTGATAATTTCCAGTGCAAAGTATACTCCACATTGCGTATTTGGCGTGTAAAGATATTAAGCCAAAGCAGGTGGATATCTGGACCTCGGTGCTTGACTAGAATTGGCAGGATGTCGTCAGTGCCTGGTGAGCATGATGGCCGAAGTAATCTGAGTTGGCGACATTTGTCAATAATTGTGAATTTAACCGTTGAGAGTGTGTTAGACTTTGTGTATCAGCTTGAGTTGAGGATCCTCCCTCGCAGTTGTGCAACAATAGAAATGGGGTTGTTATGGAAGATCGAACATATGATTGCGCGATCGGTTATGGGTGGTATTTGATCACTGATAACATCAGTTTAGAAAGAATTTGGAAAGAACAGCTAAGAATGATATGATCACCACCTGGCAACCTAGCACTGATGTATGTGGACACATGTGAACATCTCATAGAAAAAAATTAGATCAGTTGTGTTACGAGACAGAGTATGCTCTTTCACGTGCTTTACTCAACCCCGTCGACCAAAAGTAGACATAAAAGTATCGTGTTTTTGTGGTTCATTGTTAAGGGACTATGGGAGTTCGGGTATATTAAAACTCCAGGTGATTATCTTATTAGTGTATAAGAGGTCGGAATTAAAAGAAAAGGCGTCTATCAATTTATCAGTTACTGTGAATTCAGCTAATGAGTGTTTGTAAACGCAAATCTGGCAAAAGATTAGCTGGATTAATATCAACTGAAATCCACACCGAATCAGAAAATTGTCATAGGAGTGATTCATCCAGAGGAAGAACCAAGTACATTGACTTATATTATGCAGTCACTACCTCTACCATAATGGCGGTCTTTACCAAAAGCGTTATAACCCACCATCCGAACAATGTATCTGGTATCTCCGCTGAACACCGTGTTTCTGTTACCAATACTATATGAGGAGATAAAGGTAGAGAATATTATGAAGGCAGTGCATTTTATTTAACAATGAACAAGAATCAATTTACAGTAAGTGTAGTGTCATGTTGTTCGTTGGGTTGTCTACAGGAATCCAGGTAAAGGGCCCCAACGAGGTGGTATTTGGAGAGCGTGGATTGGAGGTGATGGATACGGAGGATATATAACTTGTGGAATTAGTGTCATTTTGGGTTTTGGCGAGTAAAACGAGACTGGACATCCAAAATTTCGGAAGGGCGAAATACCCACTGTGAGATTACAGTTTGGTGCCTGTTGCATGTAAGCAACCTGTCTGTTAACATTATATACATGTTGAGTATTTTCGCGAACATTTCGGTCGTGCTAATATTTCTCAGCTACGTGAACTTCACTAGCAAGTGGCTCACAAGTTACGGAGTGCACAGGTTGCATATTCAAATGCTGCATGTTTGGTGATATGTCGAGTGTCTGCAGGTTTCCAGTGGTGACAGTGTTTGATGGAACGTTTAAAATAGCAGTGTTTTTACTGTGTTTAGGAAAAACCCGGATAGATGCCACCTAAGGTTTTGCTATCAGTGTTCATTACAATACGGTTTTTCCACAGTGTTTTATCTATCAAAGGTGCACATCTATTTTAGCAGAGGTTTTCGTTTTCGCACTTGTTTGGTGGTCGAAAAGTGTGAGTATGAGAATGGCTCGGGATACACTTGAAGTTCGCCATACTCCCTAATTTTCGCATTATTAAATGTTACGAAATTATATATACTTGAGCTCTATCATTCACAAGTGTGTCGCTGACTTGCATTGGTGTACGTTGTGTTTGTGGACTACAATACATGCCTCGGTAGCTTACTGACGGCAAATTTCCACTAGGAAAGTGGACCACAGACTAAAATTCAAATTTCGTATTATGCTAGATCAGAACTATACCCACACCCTTAGTTTGGCGGATATTATATTTCATATTATTTAATATTTATATTATGCTTAATATGATATATTATATGTTATATGTCATATTGCATATCGTACCTAAATAAATAAATAAACCACTGGTAGATTTCTCGACGTGCGAAACATAGTCTGAATATGAAACTCATCAAGTTGTAAAACAAAGTTGGATATTTGAGAGATATCTCAAGAGTTGGTTTGTTCTCAATTTAGTGTTAAATGTGCTCACCCGATTAGAAGTAGTAAAATATAAAGAATCTGTGAGTAGGAATATATTAAGTATTGCCGCCAGTTCAAATAAAGTTATACGACCCTTCACGTAACCTTCTCCGGTAGACCTGGTTCCACATGTCACTACCACATCTCAACTGTGCATGTGCTCTTTTTGCATAACGCAGGTAGGCAATGATATAATTGACCTGCTTTGTTGGCTGTTGTCAAATTCAATTTTGTCACCGTCATGGTCATAGGTATGCACGAATATATATATATATATATATATATATATATATATATAAACAAATGTAATTATGTTGAGCCCAGTGCTATATGTTAGGACCATCCCATCAATCAGCCATCGTTTAGCCGCTTCGAGTCCAGCACTTGAAATCTTCTCCAGTGAGTTCGTGACAACTCGCGTTGTACGAGTGCATCACAAATTGTTTTGGAAACTTTAATTCATCACCTAGGGTGATTAGTCACCTCGTGGCCAACAGGGATCAGATGGAAATAAATAAATATAAAAGGAATGAACGAAGGTAACAAGAAATGACGGGCATTTGTACCAAGTCGTCCGACTCAGGTTTTACATATTATCACTGAAAACATGTACCCTCACTAATGTACATGCCTTAAATAAGTATTTTCAGTAGAAATACTGAGGTGGCTCTAACGATTGTAGATCAAAATAGGGAGATTGGTGACGCGCAATCAATTTGTATGGCCCTGATACATTTTGTAGTTACGCAGTTAATTATCGATTCGTATACACAGCTGTCACATAATTGGTTTAGAATGATCTTACCCTAGTTTCCTTATTGCATTGATTTTCCTTTCCGGCTTATCTATCCACTGTAAGGCTGGATGCTTTTAGTAAATGGGCTCCAAAATACGCGGACACGTTCGGTTCCTTTATTTGGCTGAGGACCATGGTTAACATTCTGGCGACGAGTTAATACTACTGCGATGTTGCACCTTCCTACACTACTTTAGGATATTCTTTCTGATAAACCAACGCCGGCCAACTGGTACCAATGGATGCCCAACTTTTAGGATTATATGAAGCTACTTTGCGTCATGCAGCCAAACACGATACTTTCAGAGAGCTTCAAAATTAAATTATTGAGACGATTTCGGATGCATAAAGGCTAAAGGCATTTGTATTCCCTTCACTTCGGTGAAAAGAAGTCAGCCACAGCGCGCTAGAATTCCTTAGCGGGTCAGGGGGTTCGCGACTTAACACGTACACTGCGCGGTAGCTTTCTCGACTTTGCGCGGACACCCTGAAGAAAGTGTCATTGATTTCAATACGCGAATTCAGCAAGCCTTACCAGTGTGTCGGTATAGTGAAATCCCAGTTAGGAAGTTCAAAGGGGTGAGGGCTTTACAGTGCTTGAGATCCGATATCCGTAACGAACAGGCTCGTGAAAAATTGTTGTCTGCAGATGAGACGACTATGTGCTAGGAGAAGGCCTGCACTATTGTATGACAGCTGGAGAATGCCTATAAACAGTTTGCAGCTATTTCCTCTCAACCTCATACAGACAAACTCCAAACAGTCAACCGAAAAGATGTTGCCCAGAGACAGTCTGAATTGCTTCCTAACTGTTAGCGATGTGGAAATCAGTATTCAATAGCCAGCCTATGTCGTCATAACTAGAGCATTTGCCTTCTTTGTGAAAAATTATGACACTTGGCCTGAGTTGTCGACTTAAAGCTTGCACAGCCGTGGCATCCCATTTTCCCAAGTAGCCCTTGATGGTCATCCAGTCTTCAGACGAACAAGACTAGCTAAACACGATCTGAAACGCATCGTCGAGCCTCTGCAGCATCCACCCACCCTACACTGCACAATTGAAAATAGAAGGCCAGGTGGTTAAAAAGAAAGTTGTTACCGATGCCTCAGTTACCATAATCAGTGCTGCAACAGATAACAGTTTACCTAAGTTCGCCACCTGTGAATCGAATTTGCGTACATAAATTTTTCTCAGATGCCGTTCGTTCCGTTGGTTATGTCCCAACGAAAACGTTTTACATGTGTTAGAAGACAACTTGAAACCCATCCTTGTTACACTTGAACCCAAGAATGAGGGATGTTTGAGGGATGTTTTCTTACTATTTTGGCTCCGTACCTAACGCCTCATGAGTATTTGCACCCTTGTACGGACCGTTGTACAAGGGGAAGTCTTGGACTTGGGGTGCAATTCTAAGGAAGGCCTTCACAGATACAAAAAGTGTGCTCAGCGCCTCCCCGTATCGCGTGCATTTAAATCCAAGCCGGCTTCTAGTGCTGCAGTGTGATGCTTCCTCACACAGGCGTAGTCGCAGTCCTTTGCCACGGAGAAGGATGACTGTTCTCTTTGTATCATCACTTTTGCTTCTCGGACAGTACAACCAGCTAAAAGGAATTACTCTTAAATGGACAGAGTAGACGTTTCGATCAGTTTCAAAGTGAAGCAGTTTCACCAGTACTTCTGAGGAATAGTGTTTGATATTCACCCTGACCGTAAGCCACTAGTTTCACTGCTAGGCGAGAAGAAAGGAACCCAGCAGATGCCTTCGCTTTGAATGCAAAGGCGGACACTGCTTTTGGGCGCATATAACTACCAACTTCAATATATAAACGGAACAAATGATACCATTGCCGATGCGCGCAAACACCCGCGGCAGCATGGCACAAAAACGAATATTGCACCCATGAAGTTTATCACTTTGATGCAACAACTTGAAAAGACACCCAACCGGATTGACGTGCTGCGACGCCTGACACACCGGGACCCTGTGTTGTCGATGGTAAAAAATTGTTATTGTTCCGACGGCATACAAGCACGTCAGACGAACAGAAACCCTTTGCTTGTCATAGTAATGGGTTGAGTCTATAAGACGGCTGTATTTTTAGAGGCACGCGCATACATCTACCAGAAGAACTATGGCCCCATTTGCTGAAAGAGCTTCATGGCGTGCACCCCGGCGTGGGCAGGATGAAGGCGCTGGCACGTGGGTACTGTTGGTGGTCGAACGTGGACCAGGATGTATAGCGGCTGCTGAAAAACGGCGAACAATATCAGAAATACTAAAGTCGAACATCTCCCGGACCGACACGTCCATGGCGTTTTTGCCGGAGTGGCCCTGGAAGCGGATACACGCAGATTACTTTGGCCCAATCAATGGGTTGATATGTCTACTTTTTATTAATGCTTATTCTAAATAATTAGAAATACATCCAGTTCCACGTGCTACTCCCGCAGCAATGGTTGCAAAAATGCTCTCCATATTCGTCATTTTCAGTATCACAGAGACGGTATGCACCGACAACGAAAATTCTTTTACCAGTGAAGAGTTTCAACAGTTCCTGAGTAACAACAGCTTAAAACACATCAGGTCTGCGCCGTACCATCTTGAATCGATTGAAATGGAAGAACCTCCAGTCCGGACTGTTAAGCAAGCTCCCATCAAGCAGAATCATGGAACTCTACAAATTATGTTGGATCGTCCCCAGTTCTCTTACCGCGCGACACTGACTGAGACGAAAGGGAAGCTTCCCCGGCGGAATTAATGTTTGGTCGGCTACTACAAACGAGATTGCACCTACTTTTTCGAAACCTCGACGAAGAATGAAGGAAAAGCAGGAGAACATATTTGTGGATGGAAAGATGCTATAGAAAATGGGTCTTAGTGATTTTGATCCGGTGTACACAAGACTGCCTAACGAAACAAGCAGGCAACGTTGTACAATCATGTTCTCAAAGAGTAATCAAGCGAAGCTAAACTGGAGAACGGACATGTGGTATATCGCAATTCTGACCATATCTGGTCACGCTTAAACGATCCACAGGAGCGGGATCAAAAGCGACTGCTAATACCCAATAGCGAACCGAAAAATTGATTCGCAACCTCAGGAAACACAAACGGAAACACAAACAGCCAAAAGGCACGCCTAAGCCAATTGATCGGTATCAACCCGGAGTCTGTAGCCTTGACCAGGGAAGAGACTGGTGTCATGTACACACTTAAGTATCGATTCGTAAACACGATTAGTTGTGAATGACCTTGCCTCACTTTTCTTATTCCAATGATTTTCCTTCCCGGCTTATCTAGCCACGGCAACACGGGATAATATAATTAAATCTTTTCCATGCTACGCGTGCGCGTTCTGTTCCCTTCATTGGTCAAGTGTCATACGTAACAGGCTATAAAACTGTATTCGGTGTAAAGCATGTTTACAGTCTTTTCAACAGTTTACCTACATTCCTTAAGATAAGAAGTTGATTTTAAATGAGTTAAGCGTTCAGAGTTATCGTAACCATGGATGATCTTTGTAGGTTTTCAGATAGTGCCGACAGGTAAATCCAGTCAAACTGCGAGATAACATCTAGTGACTAGCTAAATTTCGACCCATGGCCTTCGCGGACGTACTGACCACCGTCGAATCTTCGGGCTAGGATCATTAGAGGCACAAATACTGGGCCCAGTGGAGAACTTATACACACTGGACATGCATCACGCCGCTCCAGAAGTTGGTCAAATCACAATCAGCGGTTTCCGGGTCTGACTTAGGTAGCTGTCAGCCTCAACTGAGTTGCCTGCCTGGTACATATGCGATTACCCAACGCGACTTCACACAACGTCTTGTCGCCTCTGGATTATTATTATTCCCAACGTCCAATCTGGCCTCCTTTCATGGTAGTCCCTGACCAAGACATTCTGCCCGGGAGTGAAATGACGTATTTTTGTTTCATACCGAAAGTAGACATTCCTCTCCATCTAGGATCTTCTCTCTTGTGAGGCATCGTGTTTTGGGCTTGACAAAACATGTGGGGTACAGAGCTCTCTACTCATTAATGCGTCCGCGGGCTACACTTGGTTTGGCGCTTGTTGGATCGGCGTGGTCCTGTACATCAAACTATAATTTATCCAGAATTTCCTGGGTAGTATCTTACCACCTCATATTTTTACCTGCTGACTTTAAGGTGTTAAGAAATCGCTCTACTTGGCCATTTGACTTGGGACGAAACGGTGTAGAACGCAGATGTGTGATGCGGATTTTTGCACAGTACTTGTCCTTTGGTCAGCGAGTGGTGTAAATTTGCATAGCGTTTAGCAGGACGCGGTCCTTTTTCGTCGTATCGCGTACCAATTCAAAGCCACCGGCAGAATTTTTAGATATGCCTCTACTACTCCTTTCCCTTCAGTCTCCAAGGAGGAATGTTTCTCTCTGATGCGCTTCATTGCTGTTGTTCTGGTTGCCACTGGGGTCTTCATACGAATATTCGGGCCGAATTGTTTGCGACATACAATAGATTTGAAAGCGTATTCATTCCAAACTTAGGAGGTGCAAATTGCGGTGTGCCGTGAAAAAACTCGTTCCCTTCGCTGTGCAATCGGCAAAGCGGTGCTCGCATTCTATTTGTCTCAGAAAAGACAGCTAGGAACCGGAAGCACTTCTGCTCCGATGCTCTGTCGGAACAATGGCGGGTGATTCTACCGTCCACCACAGGTTACTTGCACCATCCTAAGCTTCTCAGCATTGTGGACGCTTGTATCGTAAGGCGATACTGTCCAATTGAGGGTCCTGATAATTCGCCGATAAGCGGCCTATAAGTATTGCGGATCTCAAAGCAAATGAAATCTCAGATCTTCCGCTGTGGTTAAAATCATCATTACTTTAGCTTCCGTCACCAAATATGTGGAGTCGTCTTGCATTTGCTGCTCAAAGCCAACGCAACTGCGCAAAACCCCCGACCGCATACGAGAACGCGAAGACGAGCTGAGGCGGTAGAGAATTATATCTCATGGAGAATATGGCGCTACATATAAAGTGAAGTGGAGATGATGAACTAGACAATAGATAATAACTGATTGATTGCACCTCTAACAGATTTCCTATCTTGAGCTGAACATAACTAGTAACCATACGCAGAGCTACACTGTATCTCTGGTTGCTATTCTAAACCCATTTGCTGCTATCCCTAATAGACACGCCTACAAACTTGGGACACACGATCTGCCGACAAGCTTCGTGAATCATGACCTATGTGCGCTGGTACAGGACAACGTCGGTTGTTCCAGGCAGTCAGAATCCAGACAAAAACGGTCATCCAGCTGCTGATCTTTTAGGAAAATCTTTCGAAAGTCCGGTTCAACCATATTCTTCCTGAAGCTCAATGCTTATGTGTGGCTCCACTTCGAATATGCAATCCAGACTTGGACTCCTTGGCTAAAGCGTAACGTGGAAGCACTCGAAACTTCCCAACGTCGAGCAACGAACTTTATCCATTGCTTACGCAATCATCCGTATCAGCATCGACTGAGGACACTCTGTGTGTTCAGTGGAAGCGACTGGCGGCTAAATTGAGACAATATATTCGTTTACCGAATACTGAGCGACCTCAAGCAGGTTTGTCGCTACCTACTGAAACTCCTCAGCCCGAACACCAACCTCAGAGGCAAAATCCTGAAACGGGGACAATAATAGAGTTGTCTGTATTGTCGACTAACATATTGTGCCCTCTGGTTCTGTCAACACTGGAACGCAATTCCAAACTCTGTTTTCTGTGCCCCCACCTCACCTGTTTTTATAATACGATTGAATATCGGCTTGAGCTCCTTACACTTCTTACCCGAGCGGATAAGCTGGATAAGTTTAGGCTAACTAGCCTCTAGAATTTTGACCCCACTGTTACACAAATGCTGTACATTGAGGTAAACAAGCTTCTTGTCATTTCCAATGAGTATTAATCATAAAATGGTGATTTCGGTTTGTCTGGTAATATTTCACTTCCAAAACCCTCCTTCCCTACTCTATTACTCTATACCTTCAGCGATGACTATTTCATTTGGTCCATTTATCTTATATTACCATTACAATTTCTCCAATTACCAAACTAGTGGACATGTTATGTCTGTACATTGTTAATCGTTATCAACCATTTTTGAATTCTTCCATCGGCTGATCCGATTTCTTAATTTCTCTGGAGATATCAGGATAGCTGAGCGATCACAGAATCGGAAGATCACGAATGGCTCCAGTAAGATATTATTACGCTTTCGAACGTGTAAGCTCGAATTGTCCTATCATTTAGTACAGACAAATGTAGGTATGACCACACTTATTTGCATGGAGCACAACAACATCAAAGTAATCAACAACATCAGTACATCAGCCATTTGAACTGATGCTTCCATGCCATACAACCAAGATGACCTATGAAATAAAGACTAATAAGAGGGAGAGAAGGAAATTTTACCTGAACAGCTTAATTCCCTATGCAAACATTCAGGAACATGGCGACTAGACCTTGTGTAGTTAACATACCGTCACAAAAAGCTGGCTATCGTGCCAAGGTAAAGCGGCATCAGCGAGACAGCTTCATTGCGGCTTTTACTGCCCCGCGTCATAATCGGCTATTACCCCACAGATAACTCAGCGTTAAACACACTTTAAACATGCAATCCGACTAGGAGACGGCAGCAGACGCGTCACTGGTATTGGTTGCGAGCCATGTTCTTTAAGGTCTCAAACCAAGCACAAGGCGAGCTATGTGAACTCCAACCCGAAAGGCATGAGGGACCAACGACACCCAGTTTGGTCGTCAGTGACTTCATTTCTCGCTGTCAAGTCAAGTTCTGTCCAAAACGAGGCTTCCACAATTCTACACCTGGCAGCATAATCAATGTCCTCCTATGTAAGCGGTGATCAGGCCTACGTAGTACGTGCCCGGGCCAACACAACTTATTCAGTGCTATCGGTTGTTCTAGAAAGATAGCATGGTTATCACTCCCTATGTACATCATGGTTGCGGACACGCTTGTGTCATCCAACACCAGCAATGCTTTGCCAACGACAATGCTCAAAGACTTAAACGAGCCTCAAATCTTCAGACCTAAGTGGCTAAGTCTCAGTCCTATTAATCATAACGGCCCTCAATGCAACCTTGTATACACGGCATTCCAAACGAAAAGAGAACCCTTATGTCGCCAAATATGCCGCAGGCTCAAGAAGGCAGTTCTAACATTTGCGATGCGTGAGCTGACACCAGTTTCTATGCATGAGGGACCAATTACACCCAGTTTGGTCGGCAGTGAATTCATTTCTCGCTGTCAAGTCAAGTTCTGTCCAAAAAGAGGCTTCCACAATTCTACACCTGGCAGCATAATCAATGTCCTCCTATGTAAGCGGTGATCAGGCCTACGTAGTACGTGCCCGGGCCAACACAACTTATTCAGTGCTATCGGTTGTTCTAGAAAGATAGCATGGTTATCACTACCTATGTACATCATGGTTGCGGACACGCTTGTGTCATCCAACACCAGCAATGCTTTGCAGACGACAATGCTCAAAGACTTAAACGAGCCTCAAATCTTCAGACCTAAGTGGCTAAGTCTCAGTCCTATTAATCATAACGGCCCTCAATGCAACCTTGTATACACGGCATTCCAAACGAAAAGAGAACCCTTATGTCGCCAAATATGCCGCAGGCTCAAGAAGGCAGTTCTAGCATTTGCAATGCGTGAGCTGACACCAGTTTCTATGCGCCCATCGTTGCTGATGCAGCTGCAAAGATAAATGATTTTATCAATCACCTAGAGTTTCTCATTAGCAAGGTTTATGGGGTCAGAAAGTGGCTGGTGATATTGCAGCAACAATTTGTACTTAAAAGCTGAGGCGCATGTCAATAAATGCGATAATTCTAGACAGATTTCTCATGATGGATTGGGACGCCGCAATGTCGTTGAAAACAAGACGGTATCGTCAACATAATCATGAGCAACTAATCTTTCGCCAGGCAGCACATTAACGCCTACATCGTGAGATTCCGCAAGGGAACACCCCACGATACAATCCCCGACGAAGTTGAACAAAAGTGGGGCAGTCGGGAAACTCTGACGACCGATCATTTTGAGCGAAAAGCTATCCGGTAGACCAAGGTAGAACCTAATGCAACCTGTAGTACTCGAATACAGAGCGTGAAGGATGCTCACATGTTTCTTGAGATAAAGCTTCCGCGAAATAATTCGTACAGAATTAAACGATCGACTGAATCGAACGCATACTTGTAATCGAGGAATATAGGTATTGTCAGTCTGCGGTATGCGTGGCGCCGTTCTAGCACCTGCCGCAGTGTGAAAGTATGGTCTATACAGCCACGACCTGGGCGGAAACCAGTCTGCTCTTCTCTAATCCGATATTCACGTTTCACTGTGAGGCGACGAACGAGAATCGAGACTAGTAATTCGGCCAAGATTGGCGTTAACCTTATACCCCTGTAGGTAGAACAGTCCGTGCGACTGCGCTTCTTGTAAATTTCCACTAAAATCGAATCGCTCCAATTACCCGGGACACTTCCTTCCAGGTGCGTTCGAATAGGTTTGTTAATATTTGGCAGAAGACCACACCTTCATCCGTAAATAATAATAGTTTGAGGGAATTTGGGCCAGCGGCAAGAAAACGTTTGACATCTCTGACCACATTTCGGACTTCGATATCCGGAAGAGGCTCTAAAGTAACCGTCCATGACTCGTCCTGCAACACCTGAGTACGAAGAAGTCCGGAAACAGGGGGCCAGCTGAAGTGATCTTGAAAGTGTTCCGCCTAACGAACCATACGGCGCTCCTTATTGTGTATCAGTTCACCTGAGCTCTCTCTAGTTGTCTCACTGACGTCAGGTTTCCTGGGACAAATGGTGCGGATCAGTTGAAACACCTTGCGGTAATTGCCTACCGCTCCTGCCTTCTCCTTTTCTTGAGCCCAAAATTGTCCAGCTGGCTTTCTTGCTAGCAAGTAGACCCCCCTTTAGTTCGCGCCTAATAGCCATTCTGGTCACCTTGTGCTCAGAGCCGGCCAGGAGCTGTATTATAGATCCCAACAGGTTCACCGACCTGTCGGATATCTAGTGACTAGTACGGTGACGATGGATACTGTCACAGGCAGATGCTCCTGCATCGTACATGGTGGCGGAGATTCTATTCCACTGAAGCGCAGTGTCGTTAGAAAAAGACAGCTAAATATAGTTATGCAGTGCGTGTTGAAGGGCTTGCCTTACCGTGGGCTGAGACAATTCCTCATTTGCCAATTGGAGGATACGTTTGTTGCGCCTCCCGTTAATGCTGCGGCGTGGCAAAGCATGATCCGAGTCGATGCACTTATTCTTGTACGAGCGGCAATCCAGGATAAACCACGCTACCTGTAACTTTTGTCTATTAGATCAATTTGGGTATATCGCTGGCCAGCTACGGGAGGACGCCAAGTGGCACCTCAGTGCCCACTGAGTCCAAAAGCGGTGCTAAAACGCAACAACTGGTGCTCCGACAACACAGTTTCAGCAGACGCTCACCGATGTCAGTCTGTTCGGAGTTAAGCCCATACTAACCACCTAGCTGCGATTCTGAAGAGCTTAGGCGCCCCACTTGTGCTTTCACATCTCCTATGGGTACTATAATATGTGAACTAATAGCACTGAGTAGTAGCGCGTTCAGTTCGTGACCGAATGTGTCCTTGACAACATTAGAAATACAGTCGGTGGGAGCATAAGCAGAAAACACAAAGAAACGGATTTTTGTACTGCATGGTGAATCAACCTTAACTGATGTCGTCAAACGGGCTGCACAATAAGGGATGTACACCGCAATAAATTCAATCAACCAAGGCGCAGCCTTAGAGCTTAGAATGATACTTTAAATGGCTTAAACACTGAGTGGTGCATCGGCGTCCCCGGATGCGTGCAACTAATAACGAGAGGATAAGCTGGGTGCAGTTAACTCAACAACCCCGTTAGGATCATTAATTCTAGTTTCGGACACACAACACACATCAATACCCAGTGTGTCCAAGGTGTGCGCGAGTGCAGTCTGTTGATCTGTTTGTCCTCCTCCTTGAAAACTGGACAGCGTGGCCCTAGAAGGAACTGTAAACGATAGCATGCTTTTGCTTCTCCGCGCTGTTGTATACAGGAGGTAAGGCGACTCTCGATAAGCTGCGCGAAGACCGATGCAGGAAGACGTTTATGTTTACAGAAAATGTCAAGGTTGTATGTGAGCTGAGATACTGTCAGGCCATCCAGACCCAGACATCAGGGCAATTACGATCGTCAAACATAAAGTCTGGATCAAAAGCCTGTCTGTAATGCAACGAGGAGGTGGCAGTGTTTTCATTTTACAGAAACAGACACCCTCACATTTCAAAACTCCAACCTGAGGACCAGGAGACTGAGTTTGCCCGACCTCTTACTATTGACCAACCTGGTGGGAGTAGCTCTAAATTTGCCCGGAGGCGCCACCTAGTATAGCTCAATAGGTCAAGAAGGTAGGCAAATCGTCGCATCACGTTAAGGTATAGTTTAGACACACGCATCACACGAGTTCAAAGCCGCTCCCAGTAACATGACAAAGGTGTGTTCATACAGAGTAACCTGTACGGTTCAAATATTATTGTCGCAGCTGCGGTAATTTGTGAATAGCACGTCAGTCTTGCAAATGGCATTCGAAAGATGTGATACCTCCATGTTCCCGAAGAGGCACAAGCTCGATGTGCGCCGTCAAGTTAAATACACTATTCATGATTAAACAAAGTCGGTTGAAGGTCACTGATGGTGCACCAGACAACGAAACACACGGTACCAAACAATGTATAGAGCCCAGGCAATGGTTGTTACTAGCAAAGGCTGACGTTAATCTCAGGTTTCAACGGACGCTATTGAAGGCTGCATGAAGATCTCATAATAATGTACCAAATATTGGGTGATCCCAAACAACTATGTCGCCGCTTGCTGAAACCGCCACACTACTAAGCTCAGAGGCAAATGCTTGCAACAGTGAACAATGCAGCCATGTAGAGTGTCGACGGAGTTACTTTTCTCTTCGGGTTTTCCAACACCGTAAATATCTCCCGAACTTAACTGTTTCCTATCCTACTGGATATTTTCAAAGAACGATTGAATCTTTCTCTTAAATCCTGAAAATTCATTGGCCAGACTTGGCTATTGTTGGTTATATTGCTCATGCTCTTCCATCGGACTAATTAGTCACGATGACCCAAAAAAAGGTGCATGGGTGACCGACCATATTTCACTTCTATCGAGATTTACGTCAACAATCTCTGCACCCCGTTTATTTCTGTGCGCATACATCGAATTATGATTTATAGTAACGTTATTTATCCAAGAATTTATCTCAGTAAACGCTGGGTAGATGACTCCTATATCTTAATTTTATAGTGTTACCCAGCATCCTACTGGGCTTGTTAAGCACCTGCATGTTAATCCGTGATTATGTACCGTTTATTGTCTATTGTTCATTGTTCAATTAAATTATATACAGTTTTCCAGTTACCTTCTGTGTGAGGCGCATCAATCGTTCTAACTGATTAATTAGTCCATAACATGGACAGTTCTCGGTTTAATTGTTTATCCTTGAGGTGTTGCCCTGTCCGTTCAAATGTCGTCTATATTTTTAAAAGTTACACCGTATATACTGTATATTACAAACGATTCTAAGCACAATTGTTTTGCGCTTGCTGTTTGTCCTGTATGCAAAACGACGATCAACGAGTCTGAACTATTCACGATTGACGTCAAGGCCGAAGCCTTGTTTATATTACACGCATGCCAAAAGAATCAATGAAAAAGCAATTACCTTATACGTCTACAGAAACCCTGTAATTGCAGTTGCAATTTCTGCGGCACCTTGCGATCGGATCAAACGTGGTGGCCTGTATTTCGATGAGAATATGCCGATTTTCGTTATTATGACAGATAATATACCCACGCGATTTCCAAGTTTGTCAAAGTTGACTGCAGATGTAACGCCTCACTTCGGCCTCATTTCGAAACTCATGACGCATTGGGTATTCTCGGGGTCTTCGCTATCCCAAAGATATTGATTACGCTTTGATCCATCCATCAGCTACCTTGATTATTTGGCAGATTCCAAATTAATCGATAAGTACAACAACAACAAAGCAGGCTAGAATAGACACAATGGGTTCCAAACGTTGATAAGGCTTTCTTCCCAGTAGTTCACAAGTTCAAGTAGTTCAAACTTTCCACAAAGCATTTGTGGGATACAATACGCGCAATTTTCCCTAGTTTTTAGATATCTTTGGTTACGTAATGTACACCAGACGCTAGGGCCTAATGTCGAGGACAGTCTAGATTATGCTAGCCAAGTGTGCGAAAAAGGAAGCTAGCTTTATTCCACGTAAAATCGGGTAAAGTTAAGACAATGTAAATGTGACAACTGCTATGATCTCCATTCTAGTACCAACGCAGGTTGCAGTCTTATGGCGTACTAATAAAATAATCTTGGGAATTTGCTGTGTATTATGGAAAAACACATACAAAATTCATGAATTCGCCACATAGGATTAATTCAGCGCACTTTACCAGATTGCTAGTTAACTATAACCATAAACATTACGCAAGCCTCCGTTTGACCATTTTGTTCAAATGTCCATTCTAATACCTGAGCTCCCTGGAAAAAGAACGCAAAATATCACTATAAATATAACTATGATCACAAATTATTTTAATATAATTGTTCTCAGATTATTTCTAACAAACTATCAATAACCATCATTTAATTACGAGTTCGGTAAATGTTGTTTCATTTAAATATCGCTAAATAAAGTTGTTAATGTTGGCTTTGTTATATGAGGAAGTTTGGCTTTGCCTGTATATCTACACACCATCAATAAACTGCTTGTTACCCGGTTACTTTAGATATCAATTCTGCAACTTGCCCCTTATGCTTTTCTGTTCTATGATGATGAATCTATGTTAACAACATTCTTACTCTAATAATATTCACATTACTTGATCATGATGTCCGAACGAGTTCAAGCGTCCTTCGGTTGAGGAACTAATTATGTCACTTACGGTAGCGCTGTCAGGGAACACGGGTATCAAATGTGATCATGTGTTATAACTTCCATGTCTCTCAAATTCACAATGAGAGTAGGCTTTATTGTTGCACCAAGTGTCTGAATCAAAAAACTTATCTTTTTTAGTTTGATGTTCCACTGCTGTTAAATAGACGGTGCCAAGACTGATATTGTATCCTGTTAGAAAAGACATAATTGAAGTGCCTCATCATCAGCGTGTATACAAGCGGCATTTTGGTCAGCAAATAGTCAAGTCCAGCTTGCTCACGTGGATCAATATCTACCCATATTTTAGAAAAGTGTCCTCTATATAGATTGCATGGTGGATCTCCGCAATTTGCAACCCGGATTTTCGAAATCACGTTGTTAGGAGTATCTGGGGAGACGGGAACAGCAACATAATTATGCTTCTTATAAATTTATCGTGTAATCTATAAAGGAATGCCGAATGCATATAACGCTGGCTTACTACAGTAAAAGAAGGGGACTTCGGATTGTCCTTCTACAACTAGAAGGAGAACACCAAATGTTTAACTACTCAATGACATAACAAAATTATTCCGGTTGCATTTCTGCCTATCGCTTTTGTACTGCTTATATGGTTGCCCCATTTGACAAAATTAATGCAAAAACAAGCAAAGTGAAAATGTCGCGATATTGAGGACTTACGGACATATACATCGTATAATTTAACGAACTCTCGTTCCCGCGATCTAACTTCACAAATTGAAGTGCGCTCAGCCAAACGTTAACTGATTCCGCCGCAGCCAACTGGCATTGTTTTATTAATAAGACCCACCGCTAAATTCTTTCCTGTCGCGTTAAGGTTAGCGGATATTATGCTTGATTGCAAGTCGATCATCCGATGTTCAAGTTGGTCGTCTAGGAATTATTTAGCTTGGATGCGAAATTAGTAACTAATGCTCGTTTTATTCGCAACGTAGGAGTTCTATGCCTGTTAAGCAATGAAACTGCCTTAATAATATTCGCATTTTAATTGCCATCAATAATGTGTGACCATGAATGAGAGTGTGAAATTATACTGAGCCAGTTATCTGGCGAAATAACTAGTAGCTCGATAATTGTGAATTATTAGCTCAATTAGATTAGCTAGTTAAGGAATTAACAAACTTTTCTTGATCCCCACAATTACTTCCTTACAGAACGTTACACTACTACAATTAGATTACAATTAAAGTTACAAAAGTACAATATACATTATTACGTTATGAAACGCTTGGCATTTTCACTTCACACAAAGGAGTTATCGTTGACTCTTCAAGATCACATATTTCACCAATGGCAGACTGCCGATAAGCAAACTGGTCCACTGTGCCGTTTGCGCAAACCAACGCACGTCTTCCATTCTCCAACTTTCCTCATTGGTTTTGCAAACCTAGACCGTGTGTTTAGTAAGGGTTACTCGTGCACAGTTGCACCATCGTGCCTCGGGCGATTACATGGTCTACGCTACGTTTAGTCTTTACAATTGGGATGGAATTAATCTTCTAGTCATTTCAAATCAATCACTTTCTTAAAGGCAGACTGCAACTTGTTATAAGAAAACACAGATATACGCAGTACGAATCGGTCGGCAGCTGGTCACCGGCTGTTGCTAAAGCAAATACGACCGCCGTGTCCTGTTTATTGTCCGTTTCTAATTGTACTTATATTTAGTTAAACGACACTTTTTAATCTAAAGACACGTTCTGTACATACCTTAATACACTAGCTTCCTGCTGGTTCCACTGCTCATTTTGTGTACCAGTAAATTGCTTGCAAAATAAAAAGTCATTCGACGAATCCAACTGATCGAAAGAGTTTGTCTGAGGTTTAGTTTATGGCATGCAATTGAACTGATGAACACATGTTTCAGCTGTCGTCAGTTTCGGAACACTTTGAGGAACAACTTTGAAACTGCAGGTACCTTACTGAGGCATGAACCACAACGTGTGCATCGCTCTTTACTGCAACAGCAGAAATACAAAACTGAGAGGTTACACAATGTAATTCGCAGAACAGTATAGAAGTTTGGAGTACGACAGAAATCTTCGCTTCCATCCGTGTATGTAACTTGTAGCATGTTCTCCTTGCATTAAACATCTCTGCATCGATACCAACAATATTTAGAAGGCGGATAGAGGATGCACTCATACACTTACACTTTGTTACATAAAAGTACGTTACCATCCTACGACTGAAATATACCTAGCTTTTCGTGCTGTTACTCCTGAATGCTATGAAACTACGTAGAATGCAGCACCACGGCGAAGCAAACGGTAAGCGTGCTCCATAAATGCAGCTTTGAATTACTTTCCGTTGTGCCAAACGTTGCTCGCAGATCTTAGTAACATTGAGTTCAAGGCGTCAGCAGTGAACTACTAATGTCTGAGTTCCAACCCATCTCACGCCATCTCCACCTGACGAGTCGGAACCAAGACGAAACTGCGGTCATAGTGTGCCAGGGCTGGAGAGAGCAACACCCAAATATTTCCTTTCAGGATACGGTCCACAAGATCGGGATGACCGAGGTTTACCTAAAGGTGAACCGAGGTCTCCATAGAGGTTGCGATTCGCAAACCAACCACAAAGCGTGCTCCATAAATGCAGCTTTGAAACGGTAAGCTACTTTCATACTTAATGTACTAATTGTTTTCATATTGTGTTTTCGATTACCTTACCAAACTACCTACCATGAATTGTAAAGCATTGCTTCTTAATCCGTATAGATTCATGGTACCTTGTTCAAAGTGTGTGGTTGGATCAAAATCGGGTGCTTTCTTGCCGAAAACATTTCGTTGACCAAAGATCCCTTCAGGGTGTTTCACGGTGTACATTGTGATTGCATGTCGCAATCTATTCACAGAACGAATACTTTTAAATAACTATGGAACGCGTGTCGTTAGCTTTGGTAACGTGGGCTTCCTACAGACTATGTAGTGTGCGTGAACTTTGAGGCAAGTACGCACGCGAGATTTCGTCGGAAAATATTGTTTCCAAAATGGCAACTACCAATATATGTTCAGAATTAGCAGAATAATCTAAATGATGGGTGAACCGGGAATCAGAGTTTATATGCGCATCAGACGCAAGTGTAAGACTTTTGATATGTCATGGAAACCAAACATCTTTCTTTTAGGAAGTGAAAGGAGTATCCGGCAATCAAGTAAAAGGTGATGAGTTTGTAACGCAGCATGGGGTGTTTGGACTGAGAAACCTACAGATTCTGATGAAACTGTACGTTTCGCTGTGGTTTGGTTAGCAAAATATGTTCACAGCGACCTGAGAAGAATCAAATTATATGCAAATCAATATTCACACCAGATTATAAACATTAAAATCAGCTTTCCAGCTCGGTTACCATTTGGCGAAAACTGTTTAACATCGAGAGTAACACGATATTCGTATAGCTGTGATATGAACTAATCCAATTCGTAGGTTAGAATACCACAGGTTAGATATGACCCAAGTTACTCGCACACAATGTCAGGTGCTACTAAACGGTCAGAGACGCCGGAGCCAGCAGCGACACCTTCTGATTGGATATGGTCAAAAATTGTCATGGAGAATCAGGTGCGCGATTTGGGTCAAACTTTGCATACGACAAAAGAGAAGAAGTGAACGTTCTTAACTGAACCAAGAGACGCATAACAGAATTGCTTACGCTTTCTTAAGTGGACCAATGCTTATGCTGCTGAATCTGTGGTGCGAAATATAGAAGCATGGCCATCGAATCGGCAACAAAAACCAATTGTATGTGTCACGGCTGCTGATTGGTATAACGGTTAAAATTTTGCTCTCAAAGATGTGAGCGAGATCGGAATCTAGCATGCAGCATCTCCGGTACATTAAACGATGCAAGTTCCAGGAAAGTTTACAGTAGACGAAAACAATTAAAGTAATTAGTGCCGATTATATCGAGCCTAGTTATAAAACCAGAAGGCTAGACACTAATATAAGTGGTAATATTTACAGGTAAAAATGATACAAACAAGTGTGAGAGAGAAGTCTCATCTACCGGTCGTTCCAACTGTGGTGTGTTGCGTCTTGATGTGACAAGGATATGAGCTTTGAATGGGTGTGAGATAAAGTACTTTCTCAATGGCTTAGATTCGTCACGTGTTCTACCCACCGGCGTCAAAAGTGATAGAGTACAAAATGCTTTGTTATCAGCGGATATATATCAGTTAGAGTAGACCACGTGGCGTATTAGGTTTTATGCTTAACTTGTGTTGTGTGTGCGTGTGAAAGTACAACACCAAAACATACGTTGGAGAAAGATGTATTTGGACGCAACCATACCCTCCTAATATAAGTGAGCGCATATTTTGTAGAGGATATTAAATTAAAAGTTATGTCACAGGTTTCGCTTGGCAACAAAACGATCAGGTCAACTGACATCTCGTGTGGATCGATTGCTGCGTATGGTTTCCTTGGTGGAAATCTCGGCTGTATAAGTTGCTGTCGGAGACGTCGATGGCCTATTGTCCTTGTAGATTCGGGTATCATCTGCTGTTATGGACTACAGAATTTCAGGAGTAGCAGGTTTCAAGCGGTCAAAGCTAACAGTGTCTGTTCTATCGTGTAGCTGGACAGTAAAATGTTTTGTAGCGAATGCAAGAAAAAAATATTAGATCTTCATGCAGTGGTTTTAAAGAGAGTATATCAAAGTCCTCATGAATAAAACATGAGTGCAGGAAGAGATAAGGCTGAACGTCTGATAATTTCCCTGAACTTGTTGCAGCGTGCCTTATGTGATTCCTCAATTTAGTAACGTAAGTGAAGTGGTCAGGGTTACTGTTGGCAACTGGAGTGAAAACTTGACCAGGGACAGAAAATATAGTTCCGAAAGTCAGTTTTGCTTCCAAATTCTTGAAAGATACTTGGAACCGAGAGAGTAGTCATGAGTTCAGAGAGGTTTAGAAATTATCGGTTGGTATAGTAGTTTGGTAACGTTTCGCTCTTGACACAAGGACTTCGTCAGACCAGGTGAAGCATTGCAATTGGGATCGGATTTTTGAAGCGAACAGGAGCGAAAACCGCGTTACCCGAGACTTGAGTCATGACGTCATTACAGCAACCGTTCGTGATGTCACCTCAGGTGGCTTAAATACAGTGGGAATAGTCCAGGTGTTCCTTTGTGCATCATGACATTGACGAACATGCCCATAGTCTTGACAATGGGTGTCGGTTTGCACTTTCCAATCTGATCCACGCACCGATGCTCCTCAAGCTGGCCGTCTTAAAACCGCCCGCAATGCACCAGGGAATTCTACCCTCTCAATTCTATTCACGCAGTCATCAGATTTGAAAATTTCCACAGCCTCGGCAACCAACCGCTGAGATGTTGATCGTATGTCCCTCCTAATTACCTCTACGTCGTCGAGGTTTATCTGGTGACCCGTGTCTAATTCATGCACAGCTACGGCCAAGTCTCTTACTATTGCCTGGTATTCAAACTCGTTTCTTGGTAGTCTTGAAATGCGCCTCCTATGCTCCGAAATTCGTGTGCGTAATTCTCTCGCTGTTTGGCCTATGTAGACATGTGCACAGTCCTTACATTTAATTTTATAAACACAGTTAATCGTCCTATCCTTGGGAAGGAGTCTTTCAGGTCTACCAGCGCCTAACGCAATGTTTGACCTCGCTGAAAGATCACCTTTATATTTTCCTTGTTTAATACCCTCCGAATTGCCTCAGAAGTGACTTCCTTGTACGGAATTCCGACCGTCCCTATCCACTCGGCTGTGGGTCTTGACTGCCGGTGCAGTACTTTATGCACTTGACGTTTGACTAGTCGCCGTGGGTAACCGCTTTCTAATAGGTTGCTCATTGCCACTTTCCACGCAGCCTTTTTGTCCTCCTCCATCGTGCACAAGGTTTGTGCCTTGTAGAACAGCGTTGAGGCTATTCCAGCATAAACCTGTTTCGGATGACCCGATGTGTAGTGGAGTAGACCTTCAGTATCCATTGGCTTGCGATATAGTGTCGTCTTTAAATTTCCCCTATTCCTGTGAACCAGGCAGTCAAGAAATTGTATTGTACCGCTACCAGATTCCAACTCAACAGTAAATTGTATTCTCTCATCAATGGAGTTTAAGTGATCAAGAAATTCGTCCTTCTTATCCTTTTAACAAGTACAAGGGTGTCGTCTACATCTCGCCACCAAACTTTTGGTGAGTTAATGGTGTTTGTTAACGCCGTGTTCTCGAAGTCTTCCATATACAGGTTCGCCAGCACAGGGGATATTGGCGACTCCATTGCGAGACCTTGTTCCTGACTGTAAAGTTTCGACTGAAAAACGAAGTAAGATATGTCAAGACACACTGTCATTCCCTCGCTTATCTGGTTAACTGTTAGTTTCGTCCGATCTTTCCGAGTGACGTCTTCATTTAGACAACGTCTTGTTATTCCTAGCGCCTCTTCTTTGGGTACACTTGTGAAAAGTGATGTGACATCGAAGCTGATCATCAAATCATCTGACTCAATTTTGAGATGCTATCTTTTGAGCGAACTCATAAGAGTTTCTCACGAATGTACTCGTTCGCCCTGTTAGAGGCTGCAATAGCCTTGCAAAGTATCTAGGAAGTTCATGGGTCGGGAAACCAATACCGTCGACTATGGACCGTACGGGGAGTTCGGGTTTGTGAACATTTTGCAAGCCATAAACCCTCGGAGGTTAAGTCCATTTTGGACAGTGACTGTTCCACTTGCCTGCCCCTAAATCGTCCTTCACGAATCTTAAATAGTTGCCAACCTCCGTTTTACTCTCGTTTATTACCGACGTCACTGTCTTATCAACAACTATTCCATATGAACCCGTCTCCAAGTGTTGTCCCAATTTTTCCATGTATTCTGAATTATTCATTACAACCAGGGTTTTTCCCTTGTCAGCCTTTGTAAGTACAATACTGCGAGCTCCGTTCAAGAAATTTAATGCGATGTGTTCAGTCTGCGGAAGATTTGGTTCTCCCGGTTGCTGAAACTTAATGATATTTACTAACTGAGCTCCAATATTCTCTGCCTTCGCAGCGGGCAACTTTGCCATCGCACTCTCAATGCTTGGGATAATCTCTAAGGCATATATCTTAGATTTATTGATGGTAAATGTCAAGCCTTTCTCCAACAATCTACATTCCGTTTCATTCAAAAACCCTAGTTGACATATGAACTCATTACAATATGTACTAATAGACCCGGAACTGTCAGTAGGACAGGTAGTATTAGGATGCACAGACATTAAACGCCCGAACTTACGCATTTGTCTTTTCTTTGCATCCTGCCCTTGTTTCAATTTGACTTCTGGAGCCATATTGAAAATACGCTGACACTAAGCTAATCGTGTTGTTACCGATCAGTCGAAACCACACACCTAAGGTAACAGAAGCTGGAGGTGGCTTCGAAAACTTCGTTACCAATAAAGGTTTGCGGCAACATTTCGGATTGTATCTCCGATGAAGGCTGGAAGAGATAGACAGTTTTGCTTGGGCTGACTCATGAATTAGAGGCATGTGAGGAAGACTTCTTAAGGTCCAATTTTGAATAAATTCTGGAGCCAGCTAGTTTGTCTATTAGTTTATCCGCGGTTGGAAGCACACACTTTTCTACCACGATTTGACGATTTAGGACATGCAGCTCATTGCATTTTCTCACTGTACCGTCCTTTTTGAGGACTGTAACCATAAAGTGGATTCATTTAAAACAGTGGATGGGTTCATTACGATCATATGCAAAAGCTTGTCGTAATGCTGACGAAATAGCCTCCCTTCTGGACAAAGTAATTGGACGTGGCTGAGAAATAGCTACGGGTGTAGCATCCTGCTTTAGACATATGCGGTGAACGGAGGAGGTAGCGCGCCCTATTGTTTGTTCAAACAGTTTCGTTACTGTATCTGTAGGTCTGATAGTTTAACTGCCATGATACGCATAAGGAGTGGGGACGGCGTGACTCCCAGTAGTGTACGTTTATTCCCGCGGGTGACCTACAGAGCAAATGATGATTGCACGAACAAAGTTGCAAAACAATCACCACAAATCCTCATATTTCTACCGGGGCCTTTGTATAACTTTCAAATGTATAGGGTGATGGATGTTTAATCATGCCATGTAGGTGATATCATGAAAAATATTTGGTACTATGGTGATAGGAGAGGCTGAATTAAGTTCCATTTCAACAGGTGTTGTTCTATGGCGTGCAACAACTAACAGTACGAATGTCAGGCGTAGGGAGTTAAGGTTCTGAAAAACTGGAATGACAGTTAGACACAGCACCTCTGTTATCCATGGAAAATACATTTTCAGATGACTGTAGCTGCTAACTAGAAAAGGAGTCTGTAGTTACAAATGTGGCTTACGGCGTGAGCTGATTTACGTGGCTGGTGCAGATGAGGTCACGCACTGCGACTTCACACAGCACCTTGCTGCGTCTATTTTTCATTACTTTCATCGTACACTGTGGCGTTCCTTCATCGTAGTCCATGACCACGACATTCTACAGGGAAGTGAAATGACCTAGTTTTCTTCCATGCCACAACTTTCACTTCCTCATCATCTATAATCTTTTCTATTGTGCGGCATCGTGTGTTGAAAGTAACCATTTATGTGGGGTCTGGAGCTACCTGCCCATAAATGCTTCCGCGGGCGATATTTGGTTCGACGATTGTGGGATCGGAGTGGTACTGTACATCAACAAGAATGCATCCAGGATCTCCTAGGTAGTACCATACCATCCCATTTTTACAGCTGACGACTTGGATGTGTTAACAAATGGCTCTGCTTGGTTATTTGACTGAAGACGGAATGGTGGAGAACACAAATGTGTGATGCAATTTTATGCACAGTGATCGGGGAAGTCGAAGGTGGTGAACTGACTGCCGTTGCCTTTAGCCAACTTCTCGGTTACTCCATGCTGGCTGAATAGGTACCTCAGTAACTTGATGATGGCACTATTGTAGTTTGGTCAATCTGAATAACCCAAGGCGATTTGATGACAAACAGCACGACAATTAAAAACTGGGCCCATCTAACGGTAAAAACTCGCGTGGTTGCGCTGCTATGACGTTCTTGTTTAATGTCAGAAAGACGACTCTGCTCTTCTGGGTGTTTTTGACTTGAGCTCCTGACACTTATTACGTAAGCGGATACACCATATACATTTAAGCTAAGTAGCCTATGGAAATCTGACACCCAGAGTCGCATAAACTCTGTGCTGTGAGATGAGCAATCTACTTGCTAATTATAATGAGTATAAATCAGAAAAACTGTTGTTTCCTTTCACTTGGTGCGAGGTGATCCTATATTAGTGTATCAAATATTGAGTGATCCCAACCACGTACGTCGCTGTTTGCTAAAACCGCCACACCATCAAGCTCAGAGGCAACTGTTTGCAACTGAGAGAAAAATGCAGCCACATAGAGTGTCGACGGAGTTACTTTTCGCTTCGGGTTTGCCAACACCGTAAGTATCTCCCGAACTCAAATGTATCCTATCCTACTATGGATATTTTCAAAGAACGATTGAATTTTTCTCTTAGCTTCTGGAAATTCGTTGGACAAACTAGGATATTGATGGTTACATAATTCATCCTCTTCTACCGGACTAATTAGTCATGATGCTCATATAAGACAGTTCATGCGTGATCGACCATATATTACTTCTGCCTGCGCCTCGTGTATTTTTGTATGCATAGATTCGAATTCTAGTTTACAGTACCGTTATTTATCTACGCATTTATCTCGGTAAACGCTGGGTAGATGACTCACATATATTATGAGTTTATAGTATTCACCTGTATTTTAAGCCGTTTAATTGCTTTTTATTGTTTATTGTTCGTTGTTCAATTAAATGATGTACATCTTTCCAATTTCCTTCTGTTTTCATATATGGCTACCTGTGTGGGGCTCATCAATCGTTCTAACTGATCAATTAGTCCATAACAAGGACAGTTCTCGTCGTAACTGTTTATCCTTTAAGTGTTCTGCTCTTCGTTCAAATATCGTCTATATTTTTAAAACTTACACCGTATATACCTTATATTACAAACGCTTCCAGTCACAATTTCACCATGCATATTGTCTATTTCCTCTCAAACCACTGCTGTTTGTCCTGCTTGCATAACTGAGATTGAACGAGCCTGAAGTATTCCAAAGTGTCGTCAATTCCGAAGCCTTGTTGATATTGAACACATGGTAAAAGAATCACTAACAAAGGAATTACATTTGTTGTCTACAGAAACCCTGTAACTGCAGTTACAATTTCGTTTACACCTTGTGGTCGCATCAGATATGGAGAGCCGTATTTCACCTTGTTGAGAATATGTCGATTAGCATTATTATTATTATCCGGAAGTAAACTAAGAGATTTTTAACTTGGTAATGTTGATTGTGGTTGTAGCTCCTAAATTCGGCCTCATTTTGAAACTCCCAACGCATTGGAATTTATCGCAGTCTCTGCTTTTCCGAAGGTATTCCATATTCTTGAACCCATCCACCAGCCACCTTGGTGATTTGGCAGATTTAAAATTCCCACAAAGCATTTGTGCGATACATTATAACTGACGCAAATCTGCCTAATATTAAGATAACTTTATCTACGTATTATGCATCATGCTTAAACTCGAGGACAGTCTAGATCAAAATAAACAAGCGTGAGGTAAACGAAATCAGCTCGATTCCATGTAGGATGGGGCGACGTTAAAGCATTTTAGTTCAAAATTTTCTATGTATTATATGGTTTTAACAGCGAAGATTGCAGCCGTAATGCTTGTTAACAAAAACAACCAGGACAATTTAATGTGTGTTATGAAAAAGCATATACCAAATACATGAATTCGCTAAATAGTGTTGGTTCAGCGAACTCTATCCAATCGTTAGTTAACCATAACCATAAATATCGCGCACATCTGCGTTTGAACATTATCTTCAAATTTCCATTCAAATATATGTTCTCCCTGAAAAACGTACGTTGTCAATTCAGTTGTAAATAAGATAAAAATATAATTTTTCTACTTGTCCTTAGCTTATTTCTAACATTGTATCCGTAAGTACCTTTGGTTACAATTTGGAAACTTGTTGTTTCCTTTTAAATATGACTAAACAAAAGCTGTTCATTCGGTTTGTTTGCTGACGTAGTTCGGCTAAGGCGTTTTATCTACAGACCATAAATAAAATGTTGTTACTCGTTTATTTTACACATCAATAGTCTAACTTGCAGTTATGGCTTCCTGTTCTATGATGATAAATTTGTCTTACTAACACTTATTTTATCATGATATCCGAATGACTTCAAGCAGCTGGCTGTTGAAAAACTGATTGTATCACTTACGGGAGGGCTGTCAGGGAAAACTGGCATCAAATGTGACCATGTGTTATAAATTGCATGCTCTCAAATTCACAATGAGAGTACGCCTTATTGTTGCACCAAGTGTCTGAATCAAAAATAAGGTATCTATTCATAGTTCGAAGTCCCACTGCTGTTATATAAACGGTGCCAAGGCTGATATTGTATACTGTTAGAAAACACGTAATTGAAGTGCCTCATTATCAGCGTGTATCCAAGCGTCCGTTTAGTCAGCATATAGTAAAGCACATCTTGCTCACGTGGATCAATATCTACCCACATTTTGGAAAAGTGTCCTCTATATAACTTGCATGGTGGATCTCCGCAATTTGCAATCCGGACTTTCGAAATCACTTTGTTAGAAGGACGTGAGGGACGAGAACGGCAACATATTTATGCTTCCTGTAAACATATCAAGTGTAATATATGATGGATTGCCGACTCCCTATAACGATAGCTTACTACATTGTAGGAAGGGAACTTCAAACCGTCCTACTACAGCTAGAAGCAGACCACCAAACGTTAAAATGATCAATGACATATTAAAAGGATTCCGGTTGCGTTTCTGCCTATCGCTTTATTACCCCTTATATAGTTGCCCCATACGAGAAAATCCATACAAATGCAAGTGAATTGAAAATGTCTCAATACTGAGGACCTACAGACATGTAAATCTTATACTTTCACGAACTCTCGTTCCCGCTGCCTAACTTTACAAGTTGAAGTATGGTCATCAAAATGCCAATGTCATCCAATGCCAGCTAATTGGCATTGTGTTAGTAATAAGACTCTCCGCTAAATTCGGCCTTGGCGCGATAAAGTTAGCTGATATATTGCTTGATTACAAGTCGACCGTCCGATGTTCACGTTGGTCGTCCATGAATTATTTAGCTTGGATGCAAAATTAGTAACTAATGCCCGTTTATGTTTTAAATTAGGAATTATAGGTCTGATAAGTTATTAAACTTCGTTACTAATTTTGCATTTTATTTGTCATCAATAGAGTGCGACCATGAAGGTGAGTGTGTAATTAAACCGAGCTAACAACTATCTCATTGATAATGGGGATAGAGCCCAAAGAGAATTGTGAATATTTAGCCCAATTGCATTACTTAGCTGAGGAACTGACATCTCTATTCTTAATACCTTCACTTAATTACTAACAGAAATTTACAAAATTAAAGTAAATTACAATTACAATTTACACAATTACAATTTGCACAATTATGTCATGAAACGCTGTGCGTTTTCACTTAGCACATATGTTATATTTTGACGCTTCAAGGTCAAATGTTTCCCAACTGGAAGACTTCAAATAAGCAAACTGGTCCGCTGTGCCTTTTACGCAAACCGCCGCAAATCTTCCATCATCCACCTTTCCACATTAGTTTTGCAAACCTATTTATAAGTTGGTTACTCTCTTTAATTTGTAATATAGAACAAAGGAAACAGAAAATATCGTTTCAGTTTCTCAACCTAGACTGTGTGTTATGGTTCATTGGTACACATCTCCCCTATCTTGCCTCATTCGATTATATGGTCTAGTCTTCGTATTATCATTACAGCTCGATTGGGAAAAATTTTCTAGACATTTTAGAACAATCACTATCTAAAGGCAGTCTACAACGTTGCAGTATGAATCTGTCGGCAGCCGGCCACAGGCTGTTCACGAAGCACTTCCTACATTCTTGTCACATATATTGTTCGTTTCTTAGTATACTGTCATGTGTTTTCGGGTTCTACTCCTAGCGATTTATTTGCTTTTGCAGAACGGAAGGGCTTGTTAACCCATGCAGAATTATTCAGATCACTGAACTTTCCAGTAAATTCCAACAAAGTACTCTCTATGGAACAGTAATCCGGAAACATCAAACTGGTATCTCCCACAAGTTCTGCCAGTATGTTAAAGTGGGTGGTTGTAAGATACAGGTTAGTATGTTTCTGTGGATACTCTGCATAACACACTAATTCGTACATTATGGTTACGTGGTCGCTTCGCCCCAGAGGTTCTCCAGCCTTGTTTTCTCAACAATGAGCTCTTCCCTTGTGGGCACTAAATCAACCACAAATGGATTTTTTGGCTCCGAAGCAGATGAGCGAACTGACGTGGCTGAGGAGCAGAAAGTTCGCAACATACGCTTGCAGGTCGGCCGTAAACTGCTCGTTGGGGGATATCAGAACTTCCACCTAATACATATTGAATTCCCTGGACATAAGGACATGACTACGTCGTCCTCTTGGGACCCTTCCCAAGGACAATGCCAGGCGGAAGTCCATCTCTGAGGTGGATATTTGGAGACAATAAACAACGGCCAAAAGGCAAGTGTCGTTGCGTCTCAAACACAGACTGCACCAGAGTGAGTCTTTGATCAGCGTTTCCGGATCGGCCACCGGTTCGCACTGCAGGTCGTTGCGCATTTTCTAGGTCGATCGTTTAAGAGATGGGACATACCATTTATCGCGACTTCGGCACCGGTAATTTCTGAGTGCAAAATATTTCCTTAACGTGTATGTGGTCCCACACATGTGAAGTTTTGATGTAGCCACAGTTTGGCAAACTTGTTCAGGAGACCTTATGCATTGGTGTACATGCAGGACAGGTTCTCTGCATTTAGCAATGCATCGTGAGATGGGTGTTTTGGATAAAGTGCTTTGTCAAGCGATAAACGGCCGGCAACTACTCCTATTTTGGTTAGGGTATGAACAACTCAACATCAGTTGATGACAACAAATTGTGCAGCATAGTAACTTTCTTGTGTAGCCGAAATTATACGCTTAGTTGTCTTCAGTGTGGCTAAGTCACCTTTGAAAAGCAACTCGATATCCACTTTCTTCTTGGTTGCCGTGTGCACCAGGTCCTTTGGCCCTCGCGGTTGGCTGTGTTTTTCAATAAATCTTCGAGTTTAGCCGTTCGCCAGACCGTTGGCCGAACAAATTCCTCTGGCACGACTAACTAGAGTCTTCACAAGTGTCCGTTTGTACCACACTGACGTGAAGCTGGCAAAGTGTATGTATTGACCGAACCAAGTTGATTTTTGGTAAATGGACCTCTTAATCAATCCATCATCCCTGCGATTTGTGAGTATGTCCAGATATGGCAGAAAATTGTTCTGTTCTACTTCACATGTAACACGTAAGTTAGCGTGATCACCATTGTGCAGCTCTACCAAATGTGTGAGCTGCTGCTCCGACAAGCAGAAAGCCAAGATATCATCGACATATCGTTTGGAGTAGGGCACCTGGGCTATTTCCGTAGAAATGCTTCTTTCTACTATAAGCTTCTTGGGCTCGTGAATTCTTTCGGAATAAGGAGCACTTACTCCAGTGTCAGCAATGACACGCTATCGTTTCTACACGTCTCTCAAGTCAGCATTTCTATAATCTGTTTTCTGCTTTATCTGCTGCGAGGGACGGTGATCCAATTCACCGGGGTTCCTCCCCGTTGTCCCGTACTCCGCCTTACCCGCTCATCCACACACGCCCACAGAGTTCAAGGTAAGCAGGATTGTTTTATTATGCTCGAATCTGCTATTGTTATGCGTTAATCGCCATTCTGATTCAGGAATCTGTTTGTGTTGTCGCTTTACGAAACTTGTACACCAGCTATCGGGATTCCTTTCGATCTCCAGGTTACTTTGGAAAATTTCGGTTTGGTCGATCTATTCCGCATCAACGGAAAACATGTTGCAGCGAAGACTAACCCCAAGTTCAAACACAATGGAACTCTGGAATTTTGCTCATACGATGCACACCGTGGTAAGTATTTCCTACTTCCACGTATGTTATAACTTCCCAGTATTTTTCCCTTGAACTCGCTTTTCTTCCTTTGCTGCATTCAGGCTTTCCTATTTTGCCATTGAAGGATTTGCGAATTTCTTTCGTTCAATTTGATTAACTGGCTTGCTCGTGGCCAGCCAGGAACTGCACAGTACTTTACTACTGGGCTACCATGGGGCTACCTTATATCAGATAATTTCGATCTTTGTCGCTTGGTAATGCAACCCTTTGCGTCTTCGCTCACCCTCTGTCACACCACTCTACCACAGTGGATTGCGACTGCTTTGATGTTGTGTCTTTTACTCTGTGCTCTAGTTAAGTTTACCTTTCGTTTCTCATCTCCTCAGCCAGAATTTCTGTCAAGTTCGAGTATTTTCTTTATTTGCCAGTCCGGTTGAAGTGTTCCCATTTCACCGTTTAATTCCTGGATACAAAACTTGTTGTATGAGCACCTACCGAAATTATATCAGTAGTGAGATAAGCAGCATATGTTTAAGTATCAACCCTTGAAGTTCAGCTACGGCAACAGTTAGGTTAACTGCCCGGAATGGTACTTTGGGCATGCTTCTATCAATGAAAAAAGTGCTTGCGTATTTCGCGTGACTGGCTTGCATATCTCTGAAGACACTCGGTCATTCTGTTAGTTATAATTTGTTTAAGTCATTTTCTCATGGAAATGACGGGTTTTTCTGCAAAGCAATCCGCATTACAATTTGATGCATTCTGCATGCTGTCCCTCATAGACAGGCCAATATTGCGCTTTTCCTAGCTATTTCGGATCCACGGGACACTTCTCACCGACACTATACTCGCAATGCTTTTCAGCTGAACGTCCGTTTTTTGGTACCATATCATTTAGCTGCGTCCCTTTCTTCCATCTTCGTCTGATGCAAAATTTGGCTTTTCTTCTTGGCTGTATTTGTATTTATTAAAATGTTTCAGTCCTCTCGTTATCCTAAAGTGCATCTAGCCAATATCCGAGGAAACTTGTCTTTAAACTTCGTCCTAGTGCGGCTTTGACTCATGGATGAATTTTCGAACGACTGAAGTGCAGTTCCTCTGTACATCATCCACCATCCTATTCAAGTGTCCATGTGATGCTTTTGAAGTACATAATTTTTAATTTGTCTCATCATTGATAATTGGTAGTCGGTCCGGTTAACGGCGTATAAGCGATTGGGCTGCTTCGCCGATTGCTATATGCTACAATAGTTCAGTAAGAAAAGCGGCGTCTTTTCACTAAATCTTTTTCTATCTTGATGAAACCCATCACTTCGTTTCCTTTTATCACACAAGGATCCAATTCATATTTGCTTCTTTCTTTATTGCTCTTACTTTGTTCATTGTTGAGCATTGATCTCCAATTAGATCCACGATTCGCAATTTTCTTTATTAAAACCTAAGACCGAAGATCACAACTCGATATTTTTGCTGATCTTTACGATGCTCTTAGTGAAAAAACTTTCGAATCAGCATTTGTATGAATTGCAAACAGCACGGATCTTTACAAACATGAGATAGTACGTTTGTTGCTGTTTCGCTTTCGTTGCACCCTGGCGCATTCCGAAACCCTGGCAAACGGTTCATTATGATATACAGACGAACATTTGGAACAACTCAAACCTGTCTTTCCCCTGCTTTATACTTCCCCCTTTTTGTTGTGTCCTGCTAGTTTTAACAACGAATTAATTAAAACTTTGTCCTACGCCATTTGACCAATAATTTTTCCCCTACTGTTGAAACAGACTAAACGCTCTTCACCCAACGCTGTACCCCACGCGCAAAGTTGCCCGTCGAATTCGAATCACTGCCATCTAAACGTCCTGGCTGCTAGACGTATATACACATTAGCAGAGACTTGAGACGAAACGCCTGGCCTGGCGCGAATGCACTGAGACTCAATTAGAAAGACTGATCGATTGCAAGAGTTCTTTTACTGACTCAGACAAAAACCAACAGCCTTCCATACCATCCTATCTATCTCAGCGTAATACACAAACTGTGGAGGATGGTGCATGTTGGCGAGACACCGGTTACCATGTACTGATGATGTCCTGTTATAAAGGCATTTGACATCAGTGTGACTTGAGGCGGTAAGTACAGATGTGTCCTGAGGGGAGCTCAGTTGGTTCAATGCGACTCGAGACGGTTGATATGGCAGCGTCACTGGGGCGGGCTTAGTTGGACTCTGCGCTGTTAACTTTGACACATAAGTGCGGTTCCGATAAGGAGGACTCAGCTATTTTATTCGCATTTTGACTAGCCGTATGGTGGTGGTATTGCTGTACTGAGCTCAAGTGATCTCTACATATGTTTCGGTACTCTTTTACTTGGCAATGTTAGCAGTAACAAACTTGATGATTTGCCAAATTACACGGCTAATTTGCACCTTCTACATCCAACAACAATTCCACACTAGTATTCCTTCGCGGTTTTAAAACAGAATTTCGGCTAGCATTTGAAGTGCTATGTTGGTAAAGCTTCCCACACAGACAGCGCTTAAACTCGGGAGGCATCTGTCGACCAGTGGACTCCATTTTTGGGGACGTGTAATCGCGCTTGCATTAAATGCGGCTTCTCGCCCGCATATTACCGCCTCTCTGGTCGGCCAGTTTGCCGACCCACCTGTCAATTATCACGGTGCATGTTTGAATCACTGTACAAAAGCACACTGCATTCTCATTGTACCTATAAGGGCTATGGACGTGTTTATTCATTGCATTCGCCTTGGTTGAATACGCAACGCATCGTACCACTTGGTGATGTTTGAATCGCCCTGAGCCCATTTCACTTACAGTAGCAGCTCATGAGCTGCTATGTCAGCAGCAGTTTCTGTTACTTTAATAATGTAACTATGATGGCTTTGCATTACATCGAGTTATTCCACCACCCACAAAACGGCACTTGTCTGTCTTCACAGTTGGGAAAATGACGAATGGCTCTAAAAGTCTCTAATTTTCTAATGCGAACCTGTCCGTTAGATGATTTGCCCAGCATCAACATGAATGAACATGGCCAGTTGAATCAACTGACTTTGTCATATTCAACAAGACGGACTTTGTACGTCTGGATGTATTGAAGTGCTACAAAGCTGTCTTTGCTTCATTTATCTACCTCCATTTGTTTCAAATCACTGACGCATTCGGTTAGAAGTGCTTGGAAAGCATCTGGAATCGTGGAATATATTTGGAAACGATCAGGAACTCATGCGTTCGGAAAGGTATGGGAACAATCGGTTGGCGCATTTGTTGGACAACGTTTCACTTTTGACACGAAAGCTTTGTCAGGTCATGTAAATCAGTGTGCCGTCGGAGCGAAATTTTAAGTAAACATGGGCGATAACCGCGTTTCTCGGGACTTGAACCTAAGGGACATTGCAGTTATAGTTCAGGTGGTGCGGCCAAAGTGGGAATAGTCAAGGTGTTCCATTGTGCATCATGCATTGATATGTTGAAGCACAGTAATGACGATGAGAAGTTGTGTTGCACTTTCCAGTCCGATCCGCGCATCGACACGGATTCACCTTTCCTGACGAAGATTTTCTGTCAAAAGCGAAACATTGCCTAACGAACACGCGGACTGATTATTGCCATACGTTTCTGGACTCGTGCTTCAAGGGCACTTGCAATGGAGCCACTGTGCGTAGTTCAGCGACTCACGGAGACACACGAACTATTCCACTAGGCATGTCCCACCTTCGTTACAGAGTAAACTGTCGTTGTCGTCAGCTCAGATACTGGAAAGTTGTTACTGAGCATTTTGCGGTGTTGTCAAGCCTTGCATGTGGTGGCTGTATCCTCGCTTACCTACTTGCTTGCTTAGCTACCCCTACATTATCTATTCTGTGTGTTAGATTTCGTTATTGTTCTCTCCCCACATCCTCTGACTCAGATTACCATCTGATCCGATCCATCTTGACACTTCTGTATCTCCACACCGTCTAATCGCCTCTGTTTCCAGTTCTGAGTGACAAAGAGCGACTCCAAAATGGGCATTTAGTTTTTGGTATGTATTAGGCTGGGACCGCGACACTTTCTGTTCAATTCCCACAACTCTTCATCCAACATTCACATTACTGCATCATGCCTTGTTTGTGTTTCGAATTCACACCCTGTGTATTTCTCCTAGTTTCCTTGTCCTCAAACAAGTCGTGTTTGACGACTCAGTGTGTCATTTCTTTTGGCAACGTCATCTTTGGTTTCCATGTCCATTTGTTTGACTGCATTGAGCATTCTACCAAGTCAGCTGCATGGACATTGATCCCGAATCGTCATGGTAGAAATAAAGAAAGGCGATCCGACCTAATTGCTACCCGACAGAAAATATTCGTTCCCTTCCACATCTCTTTCATTGTTTCTGCAATCGTTTTATGACTTATGGAATGAACAATGCAAGCTTTAAAACATTCCCTTTGTCTTTATGCGCCTACTTATAGATCCCAAGTTACGTGAAAATGCTTCGGATTCTGTGAAGAACCAGGTTGCTGTTATCAAGGAACAGGCTATGAGGGATATTGACTGCTTCTTCACTCAAGCTGGGGGGATTCCACATGATAACTGTTTGTTGAGTCATTTTCCCGTGACACTTCTGAAACGCTGTGGTCAAGCTATGTCCTATATGCCAGCGCAATTTTTGTTCATATTTTACTTTTTTTTACCGCTATTGTCGCGTTAAGGCTAACCTTACTTGATACAGCAGTGGTACACGATATTGTGTAGTGCCTTCCATATTCTCTACCTGGCTCTCCAAATAAGCGGGGAAAATGGATATGTCAACATTCGGTTGACTGCGTGTATTCTTCGCCTAAATATCGGCTATATTCCTAGGTCAAACGTACATCCGCCTGAGGGCATCTCGCTTCCCCAACCGCTCGTGATTTGATCTCGTTCCACGTAACTGATTAGCTGTGGTGCATGGAA
>CALYDF020002524.1:0-33806 GCA_944474145.2 Dicrocoelium dendriticum | reverse complement strand
CCCGATTTTAGAATTCAAACCACGTCTGCCGCCACCTAAGATAATGCAGTTACAATACCGGTTTGAGGGACATCAGTTCGAGTTTATAATCAGTAACGTCGGCTAAAATTTCGGCGAAGCTTTGACTCACTAAGCGTCTGCTAGACACGGAACGTCTACCCAACTTATGTTATTAACGCCATCAATATATTAGTGTTAATAAAGCCTTAACTTTGACTAACCCAGCTACCTTATCATATGTTTCTTTGGTACGTCGACAAACGTTGTTATGTGACCAATGTTGCACAACCAGCTTTACTCTACATATCGATGTCGGCATTTTTATTCACCTTCATGCCTCTGCGTGAACACTGGTTAGCCCATGGAAACTTTTCATTATATTACTGTGTTTTCTTCTCACAGATTTCTGGTTAATTCTGTTGATCACACAGTACTTGTTGTGTAATGTTTGCCTAATCAGGATAACACAACTGTTCCATGTATCTTAAAGGTTTCCTGGCTTTTGCCAAGTTCATTATCCAACAAAATTAATCTAGTGATCTGAGAGAATATCCCTGTAATGCCATGGTTTAATTTCGCTGTTTAAACTTGGCAACACGTCCTGTCACTTCCTACGTACGCTACTGAGTGAGGTCCTTCCAATGTAATCTAACTCCTACATGTATACGCTGAACACTGAGCTGCACTTACAAAATGAACAATGTGCTCATATTTGGTGACGTTGGAGAACCACAGGTACTTCAATACAACCTTGAAGTTTGGAGGGCGAATCCGCCTGGATAAAACCGAAGTATAGCTTTTTATTCGAAGAAAAGCCTATTAACACGAATTAAATTTTCTAGAAGATCGGGATTACCTGTACCTCTGAGCATTCAATAAACACTGGGTATGCGTATTTGTGCAATCCCCATTGAGACTGGCCAGACTTGTTTGTGGTCGACATCTTAGCTTTTTGATGGATATAAACGAATCCGATCGGAATATGTGCAAGTGATTCACGCTGCAGAATGCTGCGGTACATTTTGTCCACACAGTATAAGTACTGGTTCTGATGTCATAGTAACTCTGTTGAAACGGCTTAAATTTGGATGCCGTAGGTTTGTACATGCCCTTTTATGTGATTTCCTAACTTACACAATCCGTTAACTAAGGGGCATTCTTCGGGTGCTCCAAATACCCCGAAGAGCTACTTCTAACCACTGTGTCGAACACAGCTCGCGGAGCTCAATGGCCTAGTGATCCTGGCGATGGCCGCCAAGCATTACGCGCCAAGTTCCAATCCCAGCTCGGCTATCTCTACCTGATGAATCTAAACAAAAAACGAAACCATCGGTCGTAGAGTGCATGGATGGGAGAGCGCCACACCGAAACCCTCCGCAAGTGGCATTTTTGTTGCGTTGACTTGACAACATGCCGTTGTAAGTCCGCAGCTTGCAATGCTACATGCACATCTTCGCTTGTGCTAAACAGAATGCAACGCGCAAAATGAGTTGTATGACACCGGCGACAAATTAGTTAAGCAACTACACAATGATACAGGGAGGAAAGACGCCATAAAATCGGTTGCGGATAACGGGTAAAGGAAGGCATTCTGACGTAAATATCGTTAACAATGTGACACTGGGACATTTAGAGGATGAACCTGGCTACGCAGATAAAAGTAATTTAAGTACATATAGTAACCGCCTTTTACTTCCCATTTGAAAACATAACTAGCAGTCATAATACGTCTAGTTTCTAATCATCTCGGAGTTACAGCCCACCTTTTCCGTTAACCTAAAAATTCATATTATTTTTTCATTCATTCATCATCGTTTCACTATTTCGCATGCAAGGAAATCCAGATAATTCAAAGTAGATAACTGATTATTTTGTTCTTGCCATTAGCTGTGTCCGCTACACTTAACATTACGGATCTTCACATTGCTAATTGTTGCACTTGGCATTACATGTTGTGAGAAAACTACGTGCGAATTCACTTAACCGGAACTATCTAAGACATTATTTTAGCAGTCGCTGTGGTATTCGCTAATCTAGGCAATTTGCTTGCCAACATTTTGTCACCAGTCGAGCTGACTTTCTCAATGCATGGTTACACTTGTGGTTGCAAGGCGAAGTGCCCATACATTGCATTTTCATGTCGATGAAAATAACAGTGATTTGCTTTCGGTCTGCATATCTGTGGTTCAGCCCTTACACCAGAGGAAATGCTCACTTTGTGATAGCTTAAGTTTAAAAAGCGCACCCCGCTAGTTAAATGAACTAAGCAACATTCGTATCCCAAAATCATCGCACCCAACGATTGAAAATATTTCTGCACCAATTATTGAAATATTAGGCTGCCTAAACAACGACGGTTGTTCGCTATATCTCCGATGTCCTACTAAACAGTCCGACGTAACTGACAATTTACGGATCTTTTACGAGCATCTCATTACTGGTTGCAGTCGTTTATCATGTGCTTTCTCCCCAACGTCTGTTTTAGACTTTGCCTTCGTACGACACTGTCCACGGAGAAATGGCTATTAAGTATGCATTAAATCCGATGTTTATTCTAAGACCGAAAGTGATAGTAGCATAGAAGAGAATTGTCAGCAAACTATGGATTGTTCCTTATGTGCTCCAGTTACTCAGCTTTTGCGCTGGCTAAATGATTGATTAGGAGTACTTGTACTCATATTGAGGCAGTAATTGCTCCAGATTTTTCGTTTGGTGTGACACTGTTTTCGGAGACATACTACGGTGTCACAACACGGGTTTATTCGCGCAGCATGACTGCAGCAGTTTCGGTTCGCTTGACTGCTATGCTACGCGTAAGGATTCCGCAACATGTGAGAAAGCCTTAGGATATGTGTGGGCAACCACTGGTTCACCCGGACCATGTACAGGCGATGCTGCGTGCTTCCACACGGGCGTTGCTCACACGATGAATGGAATTAGATTATAATGTTCCACGCCCCATTCACTTTTCATAAGCATCAAAAATCCATGTGATTAGCGCACTAAATACGTCTATTAGTAACCGGTTATACCGGTTGTGAATAATTAACACTTCACACTTTGCCACATGACTCGTTATATATACTCAGTGTCGCTATGGCATAAAATGTACCAGTGGTCTATCGTTATGTGAGAAGTGTGTACGGTGAGGTATGAAGTACGTTTTAGTGGTTTCGTCGGTTAGTACAAAACGAAGAAAGTGATAACTCCTCTTAAGCGGTGAGTTGAGAACACGCACCTGACCAATCCCAATAGTAAGAAACGTCTGTCTAGCGCTTTCCTGGATTTTTGGTAGCTGTCTGCATGAAGATAGCTGCGTAGATTCTTCAAAAATTGTGGAACATATTTACGACGTCACAATATCTCGCGGCTTACCTGCGGAGCAAAACAGAAGAACTGTACCCATTATTTAGCATTCCTGTTATCCGAAGACATGCTGGACGCATTATGTGGTCTATCTACAGCGAAATATGTTCTGATGCATACTTGCATAATTCTCATTAATGAGATCCAATGGGATGGTTTTAGGCAATTTAGTTTACAAACCATGGAGAGTTCGCTGGGCCAATGTTCTGGCCACCAGCCAGAGTAAAAGAGGAATATATATACGAATATATATACGGTGCATAGTCTAGTAGAATTACAGCCAGCATCGGGGCTTGAATATATGGTACAATGATGGCCAAATCATGCTCTATATCTAGTTGCATTTGAGGTCTGACTTTGCAATGCTGAACATTCCTAAGCGTTTACTCTCTGACACTCAGAGAATTTAACAGTCGTTTCATTTGTGGCTATTAATTACTGGAGTTACAACCAATCGGAAATGACGCACTGCAACTGCCAATTTGTGTGTGGTTGCGGAGCAATTTATATAAACAGAGCCGAGAGTGCTCTGATTTCCGAAATAAAGGAACGCTTGTCAAGGATAGTTCAACGCGACACAGACTAGCAGCCCTAACCATCTGAACATACGCGCTAGCACAGAACTCCAGCTTCCTCCGCAGGTAGCAACTAGCGTTCCGGTGGCACTGGATACAGCTCGGATCAGATTTTATAAATATGCTTCATTATCCAGAACTTGCTTCGTTTGTTTCACCGAAGCTGTCAAAATCGCCTGATTTCTTCGTCATTTGCTTATGAGTAGTACAGCCGCTACTTTACGAACTATCTTAATAGAGACTTGTGCAATGAGCCTCGCGTCAGCAGCGGTCTTGATGCAATGTATGGTAGCAGCTATCTCTGATAATGGTGATGGTCACTTTTGGCTAGTCGACACAGTGTGCAATGCTTGATGCATATTTGAGGTATTCATTGTGTTTGCAGTTAAATTGGATGTCAATAATTGAATTGGTAGGAAATATTCCTTAGGGTAAATGCCAACAAATACCTTATTAGACAAAGGATGTCGAAACGTTATTATAAGAGTCAGTACGTCTTTAATAAGAGTAATGCCAAATGATTATAACGACTACCGCAAAGATGTAGGACGAAGATTTCAGTCACTCCCAGATACCTAAATGTGTAGTTGTCATAGTGAAATAGAAAATGGCGGTATATTTTCCTACAATCTGCGGATTTTTACTCTGGTTTTGGCAGTGTCTGTAGTAAGCAAATGACTTGCTCATATTAAACCAGTTTGCATGGAGTCGTTAAGTTTAGAAATGTCTTAATCTACTTTAGAAATGCGTAAGATAACGAGTTTGCGCTGTTTTCAAATGGTATAATTAAGCATTTGCCATGATATTAAAAACTGGTGTTATTCTTACCAGTGAACCGGATTGCTTAATTGGGCTGCACATACGCTACGATTGACAAAAAATCACATCAATTATTTCTGACGTTTCTGTTCCCACTGAGCATGTTTTGTAAACAATAACCCAAGATTAATCCAAAATTCCTATCCTCATACCTTTGTTTCCACATAAGTGGAGGCCACACAAATCCCCCGAGAGAGAAGTAAGTTTCACACAATCTGAACTGCAGCCGCTTCTGCCAATCTCATTAATTAGCAAAGGTTTTATCCGTCATGCAAACATTTGTGAGACAAAATCAAAACAAGTGTCATTGAAGAGCTTCGAATTTACTCTAACCAATATAAACCACATGCTCCATGACTGGTAGAACATGCATGTGCACTCTTGTGCACATTAATTGAAACGAACAACGGTTGTGTCTCTTTTTCTATGAATATCATGTTTTTATACATGAAAGCTGCCGTTTTGCATTTATTCTTCTATTTTATTTTGGGAATACATATTTCATCATTATTTGTGAATCAGACGATGTAATAACTGCGCATGTCTAGTCGTTACATCACCGAAGAGTGCATCATACTTTTTATGGTTAGTAAGGTTTTTGTTTCAACTTCTTCTTTTTGTGATTCAGTCATTGTTTGAGATAGACGTGACTCCCAGAAGGCGCATGAAGATCGTGACCTTGCACGAACACACAGACAATATCTACAGGGACATATCAAGAATAGTAGGCGTCAGTCCGGCAACCGTCAGCCGTGTGGTCAAAAAGAAAAAGGAAACGGGATGCATTTCGCCAAAACGCAAAGGGAAATGTGGTCCTAAGAGGAAAACCACTGCCAGGGATGACGCTTACCTAATACGGGAAAGCGTTAAAGATCCTCGAAAGGCTAGTGTCGCAATAAAACGTGATTTGGGGAAGAAAGGAATGGAAATCAGTTCTTCAACGGTTCGCAGGCGACTCCAGGAAGTTGTTCGGAAAGCCAGACGGCCTGTGGAAAAACAACTTCTGACAAAAGTAATGAAAGTTAAGCTTTACAAATGGGGACTAAAATACAAAAACTGGACAAAAGAGGATTAGAGAAAAGTACTATTCAGCGATGAAAGCCATTTCTGTGTTCATGGTCAGAGAAGTCAGTATGTTCGGAGGTCAGAGGGAGAAAAGGTTCGTGATTCCCACATTGACCACTTTGTGAAACACTCACAAAAGCAGATGTTTTGGGGGTGCTTTAGTTATTACGGCGTCGGTGACTTGCGTCCAGTCCAGGGCATGATGCGCTCTCCACAATATACTGAAGTTCTCCAAAGAAGAGCTGTTCCAGAACTAAAAAAGACATTTCCTGACGGATCTGGGGTATTTCAACATCTTGGGTCCCTGTACCAAACTTGAATTAAAGCTTGAGTAAGTTTCTCCTTTGTCGTACAGTCCATGCCACGAAGGCGTTTCTTGCAAATAGACCACATATTTTCAATGGGTTTACATCTGGTGAATTCACAGGTCAGTCCAAGATGGATATTTGATTAATATTGAAAAAGTCTTGACAATTTTTGATGTGTGGCACGGGGCCAGATCCCGCTGAAGAACTGATTTCCATTCCTTTCTTCCCCAAATCACGTTTTAATGCGTCACTAGCCTTTCGAGGATCTTTAACACTTTCCCGTATTAGGTAAGCGTCATCCCTGGCAGTGGTTTTCCTCTTAGGACCACATTTCCCTTTGCGTTTTGGCGAAATGCATCCCGTTTCCTTTTTCTTTTTGACCACACGGCTGACGGTTGCCGGACTGACGCCTACTATTCTTGATATGTCCCTGTAGATATTGTCTGTGTGTTCGTGCAAGGTCACGATCTTCATGCGCCTTCTGGGAGTCACGTCTATCTCAAACAATGACTGAATCACAAAAAGAAGAAGTTGAAACAAAAACCTTACTAACCATAAAAAGTATGATGCACTCTTCGGTGATGTAACGACTAGACATGCGCAGTTATTACATCGTCTGATTCACAAATAATGATGAAATATGTATTCCCAAAATAAAATAAAAGAATAAATGCAAAACGGCAGCTTTCATGTAGAAAAACATGATATTCATAGAAAAAGAGACACAACCGTTGTTCGTTTCATTTAATGTGCATAAGGATCTATGCACATGGCAAATCTTATCCTCTATTTAGACTAATTCTTCCTTAGTAAATGTTCTACAGGACCAACGCAAATGAAATTGGAGAGGCAATGAGACATGTGCTATATATATGTTTACGAAAGTTTCTCCAGAAATAAACTGAGAAGGAATCGTAAAGACATTAGGCATATGGGTTCTCGTTTACCGTCGAAAATATTACAGCTTGCCTCGTAGTTGGTTAAGGTCGTTTAATCTGATTTACTGAGAACAAACAGCCTACTAAGAATAAATCGGAATTCCGCGTCCCTGAACCTGATGATTCGCATAAATATTGGTGGGTGACACGTGAGGTAGTCTTTGCGCGGATGTTTAAATCGGATGAGATGCATGTATTACAATCTACTAAAAACTGTAAACGTATATTCTTCGCTGAACTTGTACCAGCAACCTGGTTTGTGAGCAGAAGCCAGTTATATTGTTTGGAATTCAGTAATGATTGTCAAGGGGCTTATAAGCACGCTAAATTACGTTGTAACTCGGTTTATAATCTTTAGAAGAAATAATACAAGAGACACTAAACCCCGGCTCGTTAGGCTAGCGCTACCGGTTCTAACATCCATTGTCACCTACCGGGTGCGCACTGCTGTATTACATGCGTTGTTACTACTGACTCATAAGTCATTTATTCGTATGAGCATTTTCAGTAACTGGGATACAGGATTAGCATTTGCTTGTTAGCGGCAGCAATTCGAGTCGATTGACAAAACCTTTTTCCTCTGTCACCCATGCAGACAGCAGTAACACCAATCAGCTCAAAACGAACGGTGAGTTCAATTTGACTGTTATACCACACTTGTATTCCAATATGGATGATCCAAGTAACATCAAGTATGACGACACACACTTTGTAGCATAGCGCAGCGATTGACCTCGGCTACAGTAGGCTTGACTTGGTTTGCAGTAAAATCTTGCTATTTATTATGCGAATCTACATGCCTGTTGTTTACTAAAGTGCCTCAGTCATTTGATGCTTCGATTTAGTCATTACAGCCAGCAATACTAACATGGATGTAGAATTATCCTGAGTTGATATCGTGCCTTCAGAATCACTCAGATGCTGAGCAAATGACTTGTCATTGGAGAGTATAATGTGTTCTGTTTGAGTTTTATATGGAAGCTGAACCAGTGTGGACGACCATGTGGCTGTGGGCGTTCATTGTTGGACCTCTTGGGTTACGAGCAGAATCCATGAAATTAAAGCATATCTCTGGAAGCATTTCTCTGCCTAATTAGTTGCGCAAAATGTGTTTGAAGCCGTGCGGAACATAAAGAAGGAGACAATGGCCTGTATGGACTCCAACATTCAAAATATGAACACTAGCACAGCAATCAAAAAAGCAAGCCATTTCTTCGAACAGAATTTTCATAGAATCCACAAGGGGACTGCTCGGTATTTGGTAACGATTACGTAAAATTTCACATTTAGTAAACGACAGAACTTGCAGCTGTGCTTATGGAAAAGCCATGAAGTTGCAGGTCGATTTTGAACTCATCTGATTACTACGGGTAATATCATTAATGTGGACCTCCGCTGTCAACAGGCGGTTCACTAGCTGATGTAGAACAAAGCCTTGTAATCTATCCAACCTAATTCCCTATCCTGTGTCCGACATTGTGCAAGTCAGGGCGTAAACAGCATTAAAAATAAGCACGACATACGTTGTACGTAGTGAGACAAATCGCTGCCGCCTTATACTATCAGTACAACAATGCTTCCCAAAGCTTCGATTGAATGATCTCTGACTGCTTCATTAGCCACCGTAACGTGGTGTAAAAGTTGCTGGTTCTCGTCACAGAAGTGCGAGAAACGATCAAATTGCGCGCCCAATACAAGGGATGTGAGGAATTCACGCTCACATCTAACTCGTGTATCATGAAAACTGCCTCAGTCTTTGAACAGTAAAACTAAATACTGATTCCAATCTGATATATTCGCGTTCACAATCGGTTATATCAAATTAAGAACGATTAGTAGGAGTGAACCGTTGCTTTGATTTCGGTATTTTACCAAATGGGATAAAATCACCTTGCAGTCGAAATGGTTCTCAAATTTGCAAATCGCTGATTGCTTTGACATAGCTGTACACATGAAAGAGACCAGCGCAGTGAACCTTGTGTCAGCAACATTGCTGATCCAATGGTGACTAGCAGTGAGGATTACATTTGCTATCGGCAACGTAACGTTCAGTGCTTGACGCGTATCAGGGATATGCACTGTAATTGTAGGTAATTGGGATGATAATTATTTGCAATCATGGTAAACCATTACATGGGGAAACGCAAACTGAATGCCTCATTAAGCAGGCTGTTTTGAAGCGAGTAGGATATTTACTACAACTCCCACATAGCTACACGACGACAAGTGTAAATTCAGCTGGACATTTTAACGTATAGTTAAAGTGAAATTAACAATCGCAATCACTTCTCCATTTTAGCCAGAATTCTAAAACCTGATTTGAGCGATTTCTCTGATGCATACATCACTGGTTGCCAATAAATTAGTTCGCATGGCAAGGTTATATTATACACGTTTTAACTTGTGTTGACTATGCATAAATGAAACAATTTGTGCTCTTGTTTGGAAGATTACATTGATTTAATTGATTCGGCATTCAAATTGATCAAACAACATGCAGGTTAACATTGCTTTGGACTGCTTATATTAGAAGTAGTTTTACCTGATATAGGTTGTGACGGCTAAACATTCAAGTCCCATATATTATAACGTTGTTGTGTTAAACAAATTTCATCTTTAATATTTTAACACAAGAGTAACGCAACTTTTGCATCTTCGCTCTTGTGTTTCCCAAGTAACGGCACCCACACAAATCCCTCTAAATAGAAGTAGGTTTACCATAATGCGGACAGCAGATTCATGTCGAATTGATTTTCCGACTGCCATGGGCTCCCTTAATCTCACTATCTGCTGAAGGTTTTGCTCAGCATTCCCGATTTTCGGTGTAAATATTTAAACAGTTTAACTGATAAGCTTTGAAACTACTCAGACTAATGGCCATTCCATGCTCCAAGACTTCGGTAGAACATGCATAATATCCTAATGCAAATATGATCCTCGGCTTCATTCACCCTCTGTAAATGTGAGTAAGGAACCAAGGCGGATCAATTAAGAGGCGCAGGTTTGGGTCACCGAATTAGCTCTTACAATTCTGTTCCCTACTCTTTATCTAAGAATTGAATACGGAGTCGTCCTAAAGACGTTTAGCGATCAGGGTAACCTTTTACCATCGCAAATAGTACAGGTTACCTAGTAGTTTGTTAAAGTTGCTTTATCAGATTTAAGTTGAACAGACAACTTACCTAGCAGTTTATATGCTTTCACTACATTACGTAACGGACATCACGCATAGTGGAGTGATGCATCGTGTAACTTAGAGTGCAAAATTGACGCCACAACACGTACCCACAATACGTGCCCCTATGTTAAAAGTCGAATAATCATTTGCTCTTTGTTTTCTAATTATTGACTGTACGGCGTCCCCGAACTTCTTGATTCGCATGCATGATGGAGGGGTAAATTGAGGCAGTCCCTGTGCAAAATATCGAACCGGATGAGATGCACAGAATGTAAAGTACTCAACACTGGAAACATATATTCCGCTCAACTTGTACCAGAAATCTGAGTTGTCATCAGAAACGCTACATTCGTCATTGTCGTCTAGACTTAAACAGTACATGTCAAGAGGCTTATGGGCGAACTAAATTGCACGGTTATTATTGCAGGTTCTAAATCCTGTAGGAGATAACGCGAGGAACATCATACTGCGGCTTGTGATAGTAGTGTTGCCAGTTCTAACATCACTTGTAAGATACCGGATGCGCATTGCTGATGATTCGCAGATTGATGGCATATCTGTCCTGCACCATTTGGAATTTTTGATGCTTGTCTCTCTAACTGCTATTGTGGTAGATCTCCTACAAGAATGTAGCAATGAGCTATGCAAGCCGCTTCAACTTAAGCGCACATTGCCTGATTTTTTTCTTAGTATAGATGTTATGTAACTGTTTCTTTATTTCGGCGGAATGCAACACTCGCATTTGCTTATTGTTCGCAGTAGCAAATGTGTATTTCTCGCGACAATTCGATTCTAAAAACACCGCTTTTTCTTCGTCACCCATGCAGACAGCAGCATCACTAACCAGCCCAAAAAGAGCGGTAAGTTCGAGCTAAACATCAAACTGGTCTTCTGTTCCCATGTTGATGGCGCAATTAACACCAAGCATGACGGTGCATAATGTGTAGCTCAACGCACCGATGGATCTGCGCAAATTCAAACAGACTGCGTTACATATTTTGCCAACAGCAATTCCAAATGCTTTCCGCGTCGTAAAAGGCATATGCATCGAAGCAACTAAACAGCAAAGACAGCAATATAGTTACAATCTGAAATTGCTTGTCAGCGGTATAACGACTGAGATATGTATGTACACAAAATTAAAGTGATAAGGTCTGGAATAGGCCTTAATAAATTCAATTAACCGTGTGCTGCATATATGCGAGTCTTCTATTGCCATTCTCAGAGAAATGAACGTGATAGATAGCGACCGGTTAATTACCCTATCTGTAAGCTGTTTCTCATCCAAACATAGTCCTATGAAACGCGTAAAATAAATTTTCTTTACGCCATTCATGAAAATAAAATACCGATGAAACTAGTATCATCTGCGTAAATAAATAACCAATGGAATAACATCGTTTTTGGTCAAGCATACCATTTGTCGGTTAATGTTAACTACTAAGTTTTACTGTAATCAAAACATAATTGTAGAGATGGAAAGATGTATTGCCAAGTTAGTAATGATTCCATTACCTATGGCACATGCTTTGTGTAATCTTTTGCTCGTGTATTGTTGATTTCAGAGTCATTAACGCCTCACAACGGTATGTTCACGTGACTAGTTATTTCACTGATGAAGGGAATATTACTTAAGCTACCCAATGCATAAGACAATAGATGCTCATTTTTCTCCATCCTGAGAGTTCGCAGTGTTGATTAAATGAAGTCTGTTGAGGAACTTTACCCATCCTCAGGCGTAAGCTAAGGCACGCAGGAGATGCGAAGGTTTCCTATTGTATAAGCAAGTTTTACTTGACGAATACTATTCTGTAGCACCAGACTGAGCAGTAATTTGTTCATCGTATAATTTTTCAGTGCATACACTGCTGACTTTTACTTTGATCCTTTCCAATTTCAAATAAACTGGATGCGCCCAAAACAAATTAATCTACTGTCGAAATGCTTCATATGCAACCAACAAATTTATGCCATGTGACGTTTTGTGTATTCCATTATAATTATGCATAGGTGATTGTCGGGCACCAGCCCGAATGTCTGTTCGCAGCCAACCGTATAACTGTGCTGTGGCAAGAATATTAACTTGCGTGTTGAAGATGAACTTGCATCATGGACTGAAATCCACATCGCAAACATTTCAGGTTTTAGTCGCGCATTTAGACAGAATGTTTTAAACTATGTTCTACTCTAAGTATGCCTGAGTGACTAGAAAACTGCTGAAACGGGATGTTTTGATATTGTGTATCCTGTTGTTTTACTAATCCTAGAAACCGGTTACTTGTACGACGCTATCAAAATGCTTACACATGGGGCCCGCTCCTTTGTGAAAAGTGAGTTCAACATACGAAACGTGATCGGTGTACATATCGCCTGCTCAATATCAGATATTTAATTTGCCACACTTACTCATATTTTTCTTTGTACATGCTGATGTGGCAAACTTTTATTTGTAACTCTGTGCTCCATCACACGCTGGTGTTGCAATCAGTAAGCAAGTGGCGTTTAGATAAAGGCGTTGTCACCCACATAAAGATATTTTCTTTCCTGGCGTATGGTAATTTTCCTAACATGCCGTAAATCAGTCATTGACAAGCTCGGCCGATTCAGGCTACATTGTTATCACCTGCTATGCCAATATATCATGTAGGATATAAGCCCACTTTCAAATTGAAGTTATGGGATTACAACGGAATTTGTTATACTCTAGGCTATGAGGTACATACCAGCTTGTTTCTAACAACATCTAATTGTCGCGTTTCTCAGAAGGCTTTCCTTGCAGTGATAACTGAACTAGCGAGCGTGAATATTTAATCCAGTAACATCATACCATAACTTCATAATCTGGAAGTGTGTAATTTTTATAATCTGAAAGCTTTAGATAAGGGCTCCGAATGCATGTCAGCTTTTTAAATTGTATACCTTGGCCATCTTCTACAAACATTTAAGAAAATCATGTATATGTTGGTCGCTTCCTGCGCCAAGTCAATGAGGCGGTCTGCTTGACCCACTGCTTTTATGAGCTCCCATTGTGGCGTAATGTGTTGGTCAACCGGAACGTGAATGACATTAATTTCTGGTAGGCGAGTACACTGCTGATTACATGCGCACATGGGAACCACATTTAGGACTGAACTTGCTACTTTTTCTTTCCATGTTCCGAATAAGTACTCCATGTTTTCACATTAAATCTAATTTACATGAGAAAAATTGTGTATTTCATGTCGAGCCCCATGAAATAAAATGGCGTGTCCACAACCAATAGGGATTGCCTGATGTCGGCAGAGGAATTAAAACCATCAAAAGTCCTTGCAATATTATATCTGTATGGTCATTCCAACACACGGCAATGCAAGATTTTGTGCCGAGATAAGAAGCTGTACTTTTAGTTAACTTTGGAGTCAGGTTTCCCTTTTGTCAGATGGTAGTTCTTTTGCACTGTAAGACCAAAACTGAAACTATTCTCTTGCTCTTGTGTCCAAACCGCATTTAAAAACAAATATTATCTGACGATGGCAGGGAAGAAGGATAAGTTGTTGGTCTGATCACCAATCAACTTGAGCTATGTACCAGAAATTTCTCTTTAACTCCCCTGAATATAATGCCTCGTAGAATTCAAAGTTTCTAATTTTCTTGGCCAAATATCATCAATCTACTTGTAATCATCACGTTTGTCCAGACCACAGGTCCTAGTTGCCGTTTTCCGGGCCAGTTTTAATTGCTTGCCTGTATAACTTGTACAGTGGAGAACCATATGCTCATCTATAAACCTATGTGAAATTGCGATGAGTTCCTCTGTAGAACAAGGCTGCGGCCGCATCATTCTTTTCACTAGTCTATTTAATGTATGCCGAATATTTCATTGTCATCCAGCATTCATATAACTTTATTTCCAAAGTTTACTGCCTCAGAAATCGCGCATTCTGTGCTTCTAAAATAATACAAAGATATTATTACCACATACTATACACATGAGCATACTAGAGGAAGTAATATCACTAAAGTCACACCTGTTTCAACCGCGTTCCTCAAGTTGTCACATACCATTGCTGATCAATTCCTCCCTGTTTAATTTAGCAAAACCAGTGGACGAATATGTACAATACCGCTACTTCATATTAGACGACACGAAACTCGTGTGTGACTGCAGTACAGTAACGATGCGCAGTTACTTCTACTTTCTTGCCTCCACTAATTACATTTATCATTGCGAATGCTTTTCCAGTGTTGGAGGAAATCAACAACAAAAATTACAAGTCTGTGGCTGAAATCCTCAGCCGACATTCGAGTAAGTCTTCTTTGTAAATGGAGGATTTTTGTATTTTGCCATCGATATTCTACTACACATTGCTTGCAGTAGTTGCTGGCCGGCACGAGGTGTACTCCTTAGGGATGGAATCCCAAGGATTTCAAAGCAATCTGGTATAGTACGACCGATAGACCTAATAACTAAGTCTTGTTAAATGGAGATATTTCGACTGTAGTTCTACTTGCTAGTATCTAAATTTTCATCTACTTCCAATTCCAATCCTCTTGTTCTATAATGCGAAAAGTGAAAAAATGTGACGCCCCAATGTTTTCACGTTTTGCCTTTCAGATTCTCAATTTAACTCTGCCGATTACGACGCCATGCTACAAACTTGGGTGCAGGTAGCCAAAGGTAAGCCTAAGAACATATATAGTTAAACATCTCTAACTTGGTCACGGGTTATCATATTTATTTGGTTAACAAACAGTGTTCTAAATCCGTATGGTTTACATGGTGAAGGCTCCAGCAGCGGAAACTAGACAGTCGACACAGGATATTGGTCGGGATATGGAGTTGGTTAACTTCAGAGTTATTGCTGCATGTCTTTGAATTAAGGGAGATCAGATTAAACCGATGTCTGCATTTTATTGTTTCAAGTGCGGATGCTATTCTTGTGGCCAGACATGCCGATGCACTTTCTTCGGTTACTGCTCTGTTATCCGCGTCAAGAATAAATAAATAAAAGATTAATGGTGATCGATAGTAGAGTTCGGTCATTCGGAATTTCCTGGTTCTACTAACCATTGGTTAACCATTGATTAACCGAACTTTCTTTTCACACTGAAATTCTGTTAATTTATTCTGACAGCTCAATAATTTAATTGCATTGATGTTTTCACCTTACCAACTTTGCCTAACTATTCGAAGCTACAGAGAAACTAGCCTGGATCGACTTGTCATCCTATGTTAGCTTTACCATGTGAACTGCAAAATATGTCAGATGTATACCGCGCTTGGTTTAGGAGGATGATTATTTGGTTTTATCCAAGTGTATATAGCTGAATTATGCAGTCAAATATACCTCATTTCTCACCCAGATTAGAATACTACGATCCGAATGAGCCATTTAAATACTGCATTTGCTCGCAGGTGCCTACACTCCATACAGGTCATGCGATGAAGAGAACATTGATATCGCAGCCACATGCTTTGAACAGTGCCAGACGTAGTTTGTAATATACCTAAAATTTCAAATAGTTATCTATTAAACAACTGATCCGTATGGACTTATTCTATTCAATTTACTGAAAGCTGACTTTCTTTGAAACTTTCATCAATTGATAGGTTATATTCTACAGTCCATTGATACTATTTAATTTATGTACACGTAAAGCAAATCTAGCTTGATTAACCGCTGGGTTAGTGGACCTAAGCTGACGTTCGGAAGTTGCACGGACCCTTATAGATTTACTGAGATTTCAAACGGGCTACAACTATACAAATCAAAAGTTGACAGTCTTTATCTGTCTGCAATATCGAGCGACATTTCTTAAACTCATTCGCTTGTTGTTTAAAAATCTACTGTTCGATTGCTAAGGTTAACAAAAATGCTTTTCATGTTAAACAAATTGTGGATGGATTATAGGATTATACAAATCTGGTGGCAAGCACTGCGGATGCATTTGGTGTCGAGAATTGGACACAACTTCACTCCTCTGTAAAATAGATAACTGAGGGTAGTCTTTCAGGTTACAATATTGCGAAAGATGCACACAGAATTTCTTGAGAACAATAGACTGAAAATTTATGCTACCGATACTTAAATGATAATAACCTGTGTACATAAAATACTTGCTAAGTAACTTACAAAACGCTCCTTTAAAATTTCTGGTCATTTATCATTACTTGACAAGTTGTTAAGAAAGTAATGGCTAAATTTTAAGCTGATGCAATTCAAGTAAACGTGCTCTATTGAATCAAGGTTGAAATAGCAACTAAACAACTGAAGATTGTTTGTATGCATTTTTGGCAAAATACTAACATATGCTAGCAAAAGCGTTGTTAAGGTTAAACTTTATTCCACAATGTGCGTCGTGGAAATGAACAGTTCGGTCGCAGCAATTTCGCTACATTCTTCTTATTATTTCTCCATATAAATATGTATATTCCTACAAGGATAAAACAAAGTGCTAGCATTTGTTAGTCAACCTGCAACCATTTACTTTCTAAAATAACAAATTCTTGCTGTAAAATTGGGGGCATTATACGTGAAATCATAGTGTTCTATTTACACTAAGGAACAAAATTAATAGCACTGTCAACTTACCGAATGTTTTGTTATGTTGCATGTTGCAGGATCCGAAGAACTCACGGAAGTATTCCTACAAAGATTGGCATCGTTGACAACGCCGAATATGTGTAAGTCTAGCGGACAACGCCAATGAATGCGCAAGTTCACACATAACACTCTATAGACTATTTGTTTTCAGCATATGATTACGTATTTTGTACGCGTAACCTGCACTTAGTCAACTGTCACTACCCAGACTTATTTCCCGCTTAGACTTTAGGTTGCGACGAGTTTGAGCCATTCAGTATGCCGACTGGTTTCTACCTCCACTTAGACTATGTATGCGTGGTAATGCTTTCTCATCAACAATTCACTCACCGTGGAGGCTCTCTTTGTACTACAAGTTAACAACACATGCCCTTTGACACTGCCCTAGGAATGAACCATCCCAGCAACTAGCTGCACTTACGTATCAACTGTGATCCATATTCTCAGAGTCGTTCTTTCAACCTCCAAGGTAAAGTGAATTTCATGGGGCAGGTCTTAGCAAATCGACTGAAAAACGCAGAAATAGCAAATTGCTTGCGAGTCCAGTGACGCAACTAATACTGGTCTTCGTTAAATGATATAAATAATTGTAATGTCATATAAGTGATGCACAACGTTTAGCTGCCGTGATTAAACATAATTTGATGTTATGCGGATAAACTTAAATGGCGAAATCAATTGGCGGTTCAGTATTTGCTTATGAACTCTTTAGATGGGATCTCTTTAAGCTGAGAGAAAACTCTCAGTGGTATTTTAACCGTTGATTGGATACAGGTGAGAGATGACAACGGAATAGTAGCTGACAGGAAACCAGTGAACAAAACGCATAGCTTTCCGACTGCACAGCTACTTGATTTTGTTTCAGAAAATATTTATTCTATTAGACATAGTTGATGAACCCGCATCCGTATCCAAATTACGCCTTCAATTATTCCCCTTAGTGGTGGTGCTTTCACCAAAGTCCACCTGACCAAGCTTATAATCATCTTGCTTAATTTTCTTTAGCTGCTGAACACACGAGCACATTGTTGTCGAGTTTGCGGATGTATATCGAATCCTACATAACAGGTAAGCCACAACATTGTACAGCATCTGAACGATTGGTTGAGTTCTGTTCTGTGCTTGGAAGCACTCGGTTGAATACAATGAGGTGTTTGTGGATCAGTGTGAGGTGGTATGGCTCAGTGAAATGAGCCAATATATAAAATGTGCTGCAATTATATTTCATGGCCCCAACTTCAGTCAATCATTGGGAATGACCATAAAATACAAACCGGCATTTGAGCAACCAAAGCAATTAAAAATAACAGATTCTCGCCCATGAGTTATGTTGTTCCTTAGAACAGAGATTATAACCTATCACGAACAGTTGCTTCTACCTGTTAATTATTTACAACTATGAGCACGAATTATGTGTTTATGTGGATGGCACGCGAAATTCCGTATTATTGCTGGCTCTTCAATCTGCTGATATCACACTGTTCTTCGCAAAAACGTGATAGATATTCGGACGTGGAATAAAATGACACGAAATCAGCTAGGAGGTCAAAGTGCCATAAACAGATGCATGTGGTCAATCGTAATTTTCACAGACATCAACGTTGATGTTATCAAAGCAGTAGCTTACGACTGGAACGTACAACATTTTAGTACAGTTCCCAACGCCAAATTCAGAACAGATTTCATCTTCTAATATAACACTCGAGGTAGTTCAAACGGTAAACTTGTTTCAACTGTCTGCATTGTCTGACGCCAAAAGTGTACACAGTAATTCACAGTCGGCGTGCACTGCGTTAGTTGTTCAATTTACATCGTTTATTATCGCGTGTGACAACATTTTTTTGATTAGTCAGGATTTGAATCACCTCGTTTTTCCCACATTCTTTGTCTTCCTTCAATACGTTTATATGTATGGTTATTCTGTCAATTTAAATTCTTTGTAACCAGCGATATTACAAGTAGTGATACATTTCTCCGTGTATACATCAGGCCCAAATACGATTTGACCAGCTCATTGTGGTTTTTTTATTCAAACGTTTAAGGCAACTTAGGATTCAATGTTGTTGAAAGAAATGGTCCTCAAAATTAATTCGCAGCTGCACTTTCATTCTGATTCCACAGGCGTATTAGCACGACAGGAAACTCTGTTGCTTACAGCATTTGAATTCGTGAACCAAACAAAGTGTGAGTTTGATATGTCCGGAAGACACAAATTTGTAAGACATAAAATTTTCAAATATTTTGGCGAAATTTTACTAGTCACTTCGGCAGCCGAAGTAGAAGAATTTGTTTGACCCGAAGGTGTTTCTAAAAGTAGTGGAAAACATTTAGCAGCTCTTCTAAGTGTTGAGATGTAGCTCCTTTAATGTTATCCTCACAAATAAGTGCTTTAGGGTCAAAGAATTTATAAGTAGGTAGTTGGTTTTGGCATAATGGAAAAGGATTAATATTCGATTAACAGTTGCCGCTCACAACTGACGCGTTTCTCAAATTAATCTGTCATTATGTTCTGAAAAATAGATCGAAAATATATAGCCTAAAATATGTTTGTCTTTTACGGCTTACGTTTAACCCATTTTTGATTCGGGTCTATTTTTACAATCAGTATGGTAGGGTGTCCCCGAGATCAATAGTTATCACCTTTGAAAGCTAGGAAGCGCAGTCTTAACAACCTATATCTTCTAATATCTACGCTATATTCCATTAATGATCATGGTTCCAACAAGAGATATCTGTTTATAATTGCGTGGGATTTCTTCGCAGTGGGTTCCAAGTCAGGTAGTCTTCCACATGCTTTGAAAATGCTAGACCACCGTTTCCGCCAGTTGGGTGTACTCAGTGGCTTAATCGGCTTAATCAGGAATTGAACCCATGACCACCAGTGGCTTGTATCATAAATCACCAGCTTACGCTGCTTAACCATGGGGGACGGCGTTGGACAGACCTGATTTACTAGCTAACTGGGATATGGCACTTCTCATCCTCCACTGGCATGCAATTTACGAAATTTGCAGTGCAAAGAGTCGGACGACTAGTGCAGTGTTGGGCATTCCGTGGACTATCCGACTTGAAAGCAGTTTCGAAAGCACACTCAAGTGATTAGAACAAAAGTCGCTTTCTTTCGAGTTTCCCGAAACAAAGAATTTGATTGAAGCGGCCACAATAATCCACAGAGATATACGATAAACCGGGCGATTCTGGTCGCGTAGTTATGTATGCTTCATTCCGGTTTTATTTAAACTTATGGTGGCTTTGGTGTAACTTATTAACTAGTCATCGCGCGCGAAGTGCAACGGTTAGCGATATCAACCGCGTTAACGTTTTCCTTGAGGGAATTCGTGACCGGAACAACAATTACAGGGATACCTATAGACAATATACCACCTTTGTTACCAGTGCACAATTCCAGAATCTATTCAGGCTTGCACATCCAAGCATCAGTGAGATTAGCTTACCCGCAACAAAATAACTAAATGTGCTAACATCTGACGTATCTCCATTTGTGGTAGTTACTCAAAATCTGACACACAGCTGTAGTCTTGAAGATGATTGCATAATAACAAGTGTTTTGTCAGAGTCGTTAGTTTAGTGGTGATGTGAAGAGGTAAGCGAAATATAACCTGGTTACCCACTGAGAGATCAGTGACGCTCCTCGGCGAAAGTTTAAATGGGGTGCTGTATGTACCCCACGAAGACAATAAACCGGGAACATTGAAGTTGAATATGCTTCACGAAGTGTTCAAGCAGCGTGGATACGCCAGACAGTGAAACAACTAAGCATTGTAATTCGCTGTTATGAGAGCGCCCTGTGTAGGGGCGCAGTCTATGCACTGTTAATTTTGCTTGGCTCATTGCGTCCTAGTTGCGCAATAGAGTCGCACTCCAGGTTTGCACAAAATTGCGAACCAAATATTGACGACGCCTTGTTGACACAATGTGCATACAACCATTGCATACACAGGGCATGTCAAAGTGCTCTGAATAGCATTGCATTTCTCCAAAAACGTATTTAAAATAGCACACTAACTAAGGCTTGGATTACGAGATCTGTACTTCATATCAATTTCCGTTCGAATTACATGCTGTCATTAAAGCCCAGCTAGATACGCAGTCCATCACATAAATAATGCAACTAACATTTACCTGCAAAACGTATGAACCGGATACGTCGCATTCGAATCAGTGTTGAGCATGAAACCGTCGGCTTGTTAATTTTTGTTTGTCAGATTTAATTGTGTTGTTACCCACAGCCTACATTTCGCTGTATCTTTAATTCCTCCGAACAGTAACAATGGAAGAACATTCTTTACTGGAGAACCTTCTTGGACTCAATCACGAAATTCACACACGTAAGTGGACTCAGAATATTCGGTGACCACTACTTAACCAGTGCAGCGGAATCGTTGCAGTGAGTATGTGCAGCTAAGTAGTATTGACATTCAATGCAAGCTGTTATGCGTATTCCACATACTAAGCAAAACGTAAGCAACAATAATCAGATGCAAGCAAATGCAACTGCACATACTGTTCATATTTGTCAACGTTACCCTGCAATTTGGGCTTAACTGCACAGCCAGTCATGAGTGAAGTTAAAGTTAAAAAATGATTTACTTGAAAATTGCTCCGTTCTCTGAGGATATGAACCTCTGATCCACTGGTATTGATTTGCACAACTATACTAGCAAAACGGTAGTCATTATTAACCATTTGATGTGGTGAATTTCACCGAGGCCCCATACGGTTCTTAAGCAGACAGATTAGCACACCATCAAATATTGAGAATTGAAAGACTATGAACAACACAGTGGTAGATTGGAACATAGTCTAGCTCATGAAAGTGAAGCAGTTCAAAATTAGTGTTAAAAATAAACAATCGAACGTCATGTATAGAGTAAATAAATTCGGTCCAACTGTAGAGTGGATAAGCAAAATATTGTTTTCATCAGAGTGCCCCTGTGCAGGGCGTGCAATTGCACTTTGCTTTCTAACTGCTAAAATTATTAACATTTCATTAGCTATTGCGGATATCCTTAATATATATATATATAATCAAGTATATATGTACTTATAAATATATGCAACCCAGATGAATGTTCTTATTCCATAAGGATAGTTGGGCTCCATTTATGATAAGGTAACAACTAATGAGTAGCAATATGCTTGAAGAGCTTTCATTTCTATTGTCAAATCATCAAGCCCCCTGCCAACTTCAGTCTAAAGAAACTACCTCGATCTACATCTACCTGCTGTTCACCTTCCCAAACACTAAGTGTAGGTCCAACCACAGGAACTACAATAAGTAGTCTTGACAAAACTACCACAATTGTACCGCTAAGCGATCAGTAAAGCAAATGGATTTAATAGGTAAAACTACACATTACTTCTCAATTTCTCTCCAGCATTTTTGCGGTTCTAAGCTATAGGGTAGATCAGTGACCTAAAAATGAGCAAACAGAGTATGTCCTTTGGTTCACAACAAGGCATTACAAATTCACTTTTCACTATGAGAACCAAAACTGCTTCAGAATATATGGATCAATTTAAATTCTTTTGCAACTGATGTGTGCACGTCTCATCTTTTATCAGACTCGTTCAAAACAATGAACATATATGTGATATTGATCGATCGTTTGGCGGATGTTTCTCAAAGTGAGTGAGCTTTTAACTAGTAAGCTGGCTACTTAATTTTGACAGCAACTAATGCTTTAGTAATGTCCAAGACATAAATGATGAGCTAGGAGAAGGCGTAAATGTTCTGTCTACCTGAAGTTATTGGCAGTTGTCCGTTAGAATAGATATAGCTGCTTACCGAATTCATCGCAATACCGGTATGAGGTCTGGTATTATGATAACATAAGTCGAGAATATTTTAAAGCTTGCTTGCAATTCGTTTGAATCAGCCGAAACTATTTTCATAAAAGGACAAAGGCGTATGCTTTCTGTGCCGAAAATATAATCAAATTATACTGTCTTCGTAATTCACTGGCTTATGCTTATACCACGTGGTTGTGCAGCTAAAGGACAATGCCAATTTTTCGTTTTGTCTTCCACAATTTGGCGGAATTGGTAATGTGCGCTGATATAGCGCAATGCTTTTGATCAGGTCGCAAGTGACGCAATCTAAAAGCCAGTCTAAATCCTACTGGTTTAGCAAATGAATATTGGGTATTGTTCACCTGATTTTGAATCACAATACATTCACGCAACCAATGGTTAAAAATGGCCCTCTAGTCAGTCATTAACCTCTGTGACAAATGTTGCCCGTCTTCACCCTGTGGCTAAAGTGGTTTTAGCCTTGACTGACATCCAATGGGCTCCGATTTTGAGTCCCTTCGATCTCTACTTGATGGGATAAATTAGTTTGAACCCTGTCATTGAATGTAGTGGTGTTTTCGTGATGGCAACTCCTGACAGGTTCATCAGTTACGGTCTCAGTGTTTGATTTGACTGAGGATCTGTTTCCATACGATTACTTCAAATGAACGCACAAGCTGTTGACTAGAAACACGGATTGCTGCTAGTTGAAGTCCGAATGATCAACCGTTGAGAATACGTAGAAATATATGTTGTTTTTGGTGCCATTGTTTTATCACCCGATGCGTCTAAATTTTGCAGGTTCGCGTTAACGGTATTTTCAACAAAGTCAATGGAGCGAACCAAGAAGCGTGTCCGATGGATATTTGAGAGCAACTGAATTATTCCTCTAATAAATTCTGCAAGTTTGTCAACAAAATTTCTTTTTTATTGCTTCAGCTCCAATTGGTTGGTTCTTTCTTATGTGGCCACGTGTAGGGTGGCGCGAGTGTTTTCTGCTACAAATATTGATAGGCATTTTTTCGCGCCGTATGCCGATTAAACCGTGATATGTTACCGGAATATATTCTCTGCACAGACTTGCCTAGTACTTGAGACGTTGCAAGGAGTTGCAACACAGAGAATCTATCACTTCTGGTCTATGGTTGGTGATGCTAATAACCGAGGTCCGCTATAAAGTAAATCGAAATCATAATATAGGGTTTGTATCGCTATCTAATCGCACGTAGGTCGTAGTGTAGGCGGTGCTACAACTGAAGACACAGTGCCATAAAGAATCTTGGCGTGCAAGTGCTTAAGAAACTAAATTCAGCAGCATTCACGGTAGTGGTGCACATTCCAGTCCTCCATCATCAATGCGAAGCAAGTGGCAAAATGCATTTGTGCACACTACGAAGCACTTGTCAAGAGTCTTGGATGAAGGTGTACCAACGCAATAAATTCACGGATTTCTGTTCAAAATGATATTCAATGAGTAGTGTTTAGTGTGCCCTAGCACCATGGTGGTGAACTTTAGGAAGCGGAAAACAGACAAACCATGGTTTACGTAAGTCAACGCTGCATAGCACGTGACCTCCGGTTAGTGTACTAATTCTCCAAACTATGTCCTCCCTTATCGAGACATAGTTATAACAACTTGATCCACCAAAGCTATGGCTATGGTTACTTGTCAGACAAGTTAGAGGGAGGAGATGATGGCTATTAAGCAGTGAGGAAAGTACAGAATATATGGACTGATTATCAAATGGTTTGACGAACAACTTGTAAAAAAGGAAAACAAATGATGGCACTGCTTATCCTACATTGCATGCACTGCTGCAATTGAGTTTATGTGATCTAGCGCTATAAAACCACAGACGATATCATCATAGGACCTCTTTGTGAACAAACCATACTGTACTGGGAATGCAGGCGTTCCTCCGCAGATCACAATATACTTAAGAATAATATAAATATTATATAGCTTACGCTGGAAAATATTCGCGGAATTTCGGTATGTATCGTAACAGAACCTGACGCAGAAAATTAACAGTAGGGCATTTCTTTTGTGTTCATTTTTTCCAACGAAGGAAAATATGCTTAAAAAGCAATAAAATACATTTTATTCTAATCACTCCTACGCAACAGGTATATTAATAAGTAGCATAGAGCACGCCATCAGTTTGGAAAGTGTCTAAGAAACCACTTTTTATGTGCACACTAAAAATGGTTGTAGAGAAAACTGATTAATCTCTTTGGATGTTTTAATGCTAGCTTTGGGAACAGGTATGCTAGTAAGCAGATCAAGCGAAGAATAAGAATAAAGCTCCTCGTTCCCAGTCGGCACATGATGATGCGCAAAATTGAAATGAATTCGGGAGTGAAATTTAGGCGTTGGACATAATTTAGGGAAACATGGCATTACTAAAGCAGTATGAATATGCAAATGTCGCAACGTCATTGAGTAACAAACCATAGAATTCTCCTAATAGTGGCAGGATAATGAGAGGAATATAACGGTTTTTATTAGGTGGATATAAAAGGAGCTAAGAGAATAACCAAGGTTAGATATGATCAAGTAAAAAAGGGCACCTTCAGGTTGTAATACGAATTAGTGTCACAAAACGTAGCTAGCTTTCACAGGATAGACTGCACCCGGATCTTTTTCGTTTTCACTTAATCCATGTACAGAAATTTGTGGAATAAATGGGATGCCTATATAAAACAATCAAAGTGCGATGTTATAATGAAAGTTAACTCAGCTGAAGGCCACTGTTTATACCTAACTCCGGCCAGATGACAAAACGATCACTGACCTGACCAGAAAAGGACTAGATTGAACAAGGAATCTCTCTCTCTAGACAATCTTGGTTTTAAATGCGGACTAGCTGAGGATGAATGCAATGAAGTAAGCATGGGTTGCTTTGTTTGGTAATTAACTGCAACGGTACACCTGGATTCCGGCACACAGAGCATTGGATAATGGTGTAAGTGGGTTCGGTTGGCTACTTGCAACCATGCAACGCTGGATTTGCTCTGCATTCATTGCTGTTAGCCTTCTCTCAGATCTGACAGTGTACTTGAACCCGCACGTACAGTTAAAAGCGCGGATGTGTAACGCGGTCTTTTGAGTGTGGCTTGGATCTGCACAGAAAATTTCTGACTTGCTAAAATACCACTGGCGCAGCCGCGTAGCATCAGTTGTTAACAGATTGGCTGAGACGACAACGATATCTCCAGTCAACATGATCCCCTTTAAGCGGTAGCTTAATAATTACAATTCTGGGTTGCCATTTTGCGTAAATTGTTATGAATCGCTCAGTGTATGTTGGTGACTTGACGCGCTCGGGTTCACTGTCAATTTCACCCGGAGAGAAAAGTTAAATAAATATGTATACAGACTAAACTATTGCGATGTTTGTCTCCATGCGTAAGGTAGTATTTCAGAAATAAAAGGATCCTTTAATTTCGGTTTCTATCGTCAGCGTGGTCGCAGGATGGCAAATGTTCCTCATTTTTAGTAGATAAAACGATTGATTAGTGTTGTCAAAGAAGACAAACTGTCGTCTAACTTCTTACCAGATTTTGCGGATAATCTGCAGCCGAAAATCTGCTTAATGTACTACCCATGGCAAAGCCGTCGATCCGTCGATACAGGGTTCCATTGTATCGGAAATGAATATATTTGGTATAGGCGGAGTAGCGCTTGAGTTGGAGCTTTGGGAACCCAAATAATCGACATGTCTCGCCACTATGTCCTACGATCTTTGTGGATAATGGGGAGGTATCAAAATTGATCCCGCAACTTTTTCCACGGGTTAAAATGCTAAAATTTTCAACAAATTCTGGAGTATCTCTCAGGCTGTATCCGGGAGGATATTTCCAGATAAACTCGAGAAAATTTGTTAGACATGAGGCACTTTATTACTGTGCGACTACCAGTGAAACTACTGGACATAGGACGGTATTTTCATTGGCGCTTTTGGTAGAACATACCTGTGAGAACCTCGAGGGCCCCGAGGGCGAAACTGTTCCAAAGCTTTGCATCAACAAGTCTTGACTGCAGGAGCTTCTTCAGTCCACTAACTATTGCATTATCCACTTGTTCGGATTCGTCGCGGTCTGCTTCATCATGAATGCAACGGTTAGATCAAGCAATAACAGTTTTTCATTCCTTCATTTGGTCTTGTTTTTCAAATATTGCTACCCGGTATCGGGTATCGGTATTACCACATTCTTATTTTGCTGCAGCTCATTTCGTAAAAAGCCTACAATCCTCCACTTCGCTGACACTGAACACTTTATCTGTATCTATCATTCTAGCTCTAAACCAGCCGCTTGCGTACTCGCTGCTCGGTGGCCAACTAGACAACGCTTCATACAGCTGCAGAAAATGCTTCAGTCCCTAGGCTGTAACATTTATTTAGTGGAACTGATAAGTTAACTCCAAATGTAAACATTTCTTAATTGTGGCGACTAAATGAAACAGTGGACAATTTTAACATACTTCCAGTTTATACCGGAATACCATCGCTGAAAATTTATTGTGAAATTGAGTTCAACAATTGCTTATGGTAGTCGAACGCGTTTACGCAATAGAGGATAAAGAGCGTTGCGTAAATGTTCACGGCATACACGAGAGACACATCTTATTCTGGCGTTTAAGCCAGCAATGAGCTGAACAGACCATTTGATGTGGAAACTAGTTAATTATTCAAAGCTCTGTGCGGCAACTGATATACCATCCTGATGTAGTGAACTTACACATAACTGCTGTGAAGTCACAGTAAGTAGACATTCGATGCAAATATTCGCATATATTGTAGCGTGAGCAATGTATCTGTGTGCATTCTCCACGTTGTTAAACAATGTAAATTAACAGATGGGATAGTTTTCTTTAAACATTTCGTGCAAGCAGTTTTCTGCACATATTGCAAGATTGCACCAGGAAACCACATTTAAACAGCATAATAATGACAATAATAAGGGTATATTTATACGCCAAGGGCTAGGTTATTACAAATGAATGCTTTACGAGGTGATTTTGATTGTTCCCTATGTATGTGAGTACATATGTCTAGTAAATACACAAGTCCTTTTTGGATGTGGAACAGCATTTTCATGAGCACTTACATAGACAAGTATGTGTTAGTGTTTAACCTACAGAATGATTAGGAGTTTGATCCTATTTTTGGGACAAGATAAAATCAGCAGAGTATGGGGGAAATTACGTCTGATTAGACAGTGAAAATCAACCGATCATGACGTACATCCGGTAGGCACAAATCGGTTGAAAGATAGTTGAATAAATATGCTACGACTTGCTTACGAGTTTTCTTGAAAGCAGGAAATGGAACCGCTGTCCTTTGCATTTTTTCATTAATTTGATGAATAAAGGTGCGTGATTCTTCGGGCGATAGTTTGAAGCGTTTTCTTTTAGTCGACTTTATCTCGCAGCATTACTGAAGTATGCTTCCAGTGAGACAAAACGCAGGTAGTCTGCATAAATGCAGTGAAAGTGTTTCGTTGCGGGATGCCTTCCTCTATCGGAGCCGGAGGAGCGCGATTGGGACTTAACTAGGAAGACGGTATAGAGCTGCTGTACTACTTACTATCATTGTGGCCGAATTCCGTTGTCTTTCGTGAAACCTTCATACTCCCTTTGAGTAGAGCCGGTACAGATGGAGTAAATGCATTTTGGAAGGATAAGTAGAACGGTAGGAAAATGCGCTGAGGTCTTGGATGCTATCTTTACTGTGCACAATAACATAAGCTAGGACCAACGAGGTAAAATAGTATTACAATTCTAGATACTTGGTTAGGAATTCATGGCTGTGCCAGTCAATTTCACGCTAGTTAACTTCTACAAGCAACGACCTTTCCAATGATGTTCTTTCATTAATATCAGTTAAAGTCTTTTTCTTTACAGAGGCTTGTTAAATGAATGGCTCTGATGCGGGTTTGGCGTGGTGGGATCGCGACGGTATTTTTTAATGCGGTCTATCTAACTGACTGGAGAAGATTAACAATGATCCAGCTTAGCACTATCGTTGGATATGTTTCACACAAGTGAGTTATATCGACGCGCAGGCATGGTTGAATAATCATGCTTCAGACGTTTCCTGCTTTTGTTGGATGACACGCGGGAAAGATAACGGCATTAAGTACGTTGACATGCAGCTTGACTCCGGTTGTGCGATTTCATGGTAACTGAGTGATTTGTCAAATGTTGTTCCGTATGAGGTGTTGAGAGACTGAGAGAGGTATGTTAAAGTCCGAATTCAGGGTCAAGGTGACAGTGCTAAAAACCGATGATGGATACAATGGGTGAATTCGTTGCACACTCGGTATGTCCAATTTTAATTGAGAATTCGTTGTCGTGTCCTGTCATTTAGCGTAGTAATGGTGCATATGGAGTCCAGTGGTTGTGTGCAAACTTTGCTAACGGAAGGTTTAATCTTGAAGTTAAAGGAAATCAAACTAGCATTTTCGAATTTCAATTAATGGCAGCTTTGTATCGGGGATACTTTGTACATTCATAAAACTGACATTTTTGACAAAGATATCTGTTTGCAACTCGCATTTAGTTTTACTGCTGAAATACTGAGGCTGTTTCCATTTTGCCGATCAGTCAAATATCAATTTCATTTGTGTGCGTAGAACTCATTCACCCTAAATATAAATAAATGTATATATAAACGTAGGGTTAGCATCATCCGGTTCCGGATTTGTATGTAATTGTGGCCCCCATAGAAAATCCACATGAGCCTGCGCCTACACAAGGACTATGGATGCCTTGCAGTGTAACTCAGAAGGACGAAGACCCGGAGGCATGTGGATGGGAGCCAGGTTTCTTCAACGTAGCTAGCTTACACTCTTTCAACATGCACAGCAGCAGCAGCAGCAGAAGCAGTATTCCTGTCTGACTATTAAGAGAACCATGCGAGCCATATTTGCACAGGACGGTTGCTGGTCTGTTCTCCGATGCATACTGGACGCAACCACTCTTTGTGCCTAGCACAGCCACGAGGACCGTGCTCCCGGTCCCAACAGTAACGATCCACTGTCTACTGGAGACAGTAAGCGAGGTGGACAATGTTTAGACAGGTATGCACCTTGTCAACATCCACATTAAAGGTGGCAAAACCGGGGATATCAAACAAGCAAATCATAAGTTAGGAGAAATCACACAGACAAAATTGGCAGAGAATATGCAGCAGAGTAACAGAATGGAACAAATCAATTAAAAAGGAATGAATTGGATTAAAAATACCTAGATAAAGTGTAATGTAGTTTAGCCCAACTGCGATAATAAAGCATCATGAATGCAACATGAACCTCAGCATGAAGCACGCAATTAAAGTAATATATTTATCTATACATATACAATGCACAACCTAAATTTTCAACTATGGCACTGCTTGATAATGCTATTTAATCGTGTTCCCTATTATTTGTTTAATTACGCAGAAACAGTTAATTAACGACTTGCATGGCTTATAAATGCACCACCAACTATGAGCATAGGCACATTATCAGCTGAGCTGATTACTAGAGTGGAATAACGGCGGAATTGTTATAGGTAGCAACTTTACAGAGATTTATGCGCAAACGTAAAAATCGGAAAACTAGTAAGGCAGATGCGAAACTTCATCGGAAAACCAGTCAGTCATTTGGTACAGATATATTGCGAGACATCTATTGATGGCATTGCCTATAACTCTACTCACCGCAGCCCCAAAAATGAAACTGGAAGCAAAACATTTCCCAACACCCTTAAAATGACGTATCATGCAAGACACCATCATCCGTGCTGCTGCAGACGGAAGTGTTCTGATATTCGGTGAACTAAAGTTTATAAAATTATACCCTCCAAGGTCTGTTAAACAGATACATAGCTGATGTAAGTTCGTATCACAGCAAATTCCCTAGATAAATTCCAGCGTAAAAGTTGCAGACCCAAACAGTAATGCATATTGTATTGTCAGTAAACAACAAACATGCATAAAGCGATCTAAATGCACTCTCCTGCTTCGAGGAGAAAAGCGACCCTCCAAAACTATCGTGAACCGGTTAAATATCGAGCAAGACCATGTAGATTTTGACAGTGCACCGAAGTGATGGCTGCACCGAGGTTCACCTGAAATTAAACATTAAGTATTCTCCGGAGAGCATAATATCCAATAGACTGACGAAAACATGCTTTGTTGCCAACTAGTAAACACAACGCAAACACAGTAAAACTATAGAAACAGCCCTCTTCAAGTTTGTACGGGATGTGGCACATACAAGTATGGGTGCAATTGCATCAAATTACTCGTCTAGCTCAACGATGAGCGCACAATGGTTTTGATGTTCGGTATGCATGATAACTTAGTTGAAAACGTTACCCGTTACAAAAGACGGGAGTAACAAGTGATATTTCACACTATACGTGAGCATCCCAATGAAACCCGGCATTCGAGTTGATGCTGCATTTGCAGGCTGGAACAACAAGGACTTACTGGCTAATGCTGAAATGTCCAGGTCGGAACCCACAGAAAAGCAGAAGTGTTGCAGTATAAGCCACGTGGAGTACGTCGCAGCATGCACAAAATTAGACGTACACCGTGCAAAATGTAGAGAATAAAAGAAAACCGAAAGTATATCCACTAAGAACCAAGCACACACGAGTGAAAGAATGGCATTTAAGTACCGATTTTTCATTCCTCAATCAAACTCCGCTTCAGTTGAATCACACGTATGAGACAACGAAATTCAACTGATGGTGGGATTTATTCCGACAAAACCAGACAAGGATAATGTGGACGAAATCAAATATCGGTGCCAACGTAAACGCCGCTTGCCATGGAGGAATCAACGGCGTTGGTAAAGCACCTAATGAATTTAAGCGTAAACCTCGTATGAGAGCTAGCGTGGACCACATGTGATAATATATGGATCCTGAGTAGCCGTAGGTCAGAGTGGGTTTAATTTTAATGTTACCTCCAGTATTAAAGGCGTCATATTTGCACGATCCCAACAGGTGCCAGGACCATTTTGAAGCCAAAATTGTGCCAGAACTCAAGCGGTTCCATCAGGAGTGTTTGTGACGGATTTTGCGCATCGGTTAGGGCGACAGAGTTGCTGACACGGAAGTGAGACGACAAAGTTAGTTGTATGCAGTGGCCTGCATACTTTTACTGATACATCTGAGGTGGCTTGGTCATGTGAGCCGTATGGATTCGACGCGGATACCGAAGCAACTATTATATGGTCAGATGAGTATTGGGAAGCGGCATGTAGGGAAACTAAAGTTATGTTACCAAGACATGATCAGAGTGAGCCTCTCACGTTCTAACCTTGATTGCAGATCATGGGAATGGAAGGCAGTTGATCGGCGTGCATGGCGCAATCTAATCATGAAGGCAGTTGCCGAAATGCGGGAGAAAGACCTCATACATACAGAGAAGAAGCCGCAAGTGCGGAAGCGGCAAGCACCGATGGGTTGTACTCCATGGACATCGAGCGCAAGGTGCTGTAGCACGTGCGGTCGCGAGTGCCTAAGTCAGGCAGGCCTAGTGAGCCATGAGCGAGGTCACTCGGGACCGCAGCCGAAGTGACGACGGGTCCTGCAGAGAAGGTAGGCAGAACCGGCGCAGCGTTTGTAGGTACGCTGCATTCGGTTTACTAACCGCGTGCTTGCATGCTAAGTCTTTTTCTTTCAGTTGGTGGGTTTGGATTATTGTTCTAATGCATTTCTTTCTCATACAAATGTTTCCCGGTACTCTCTTCTATAAACTTGCACACGTCGCTTAAGCCAATTGTAGTGAATTTCGATAACATTTCATGTTTGTGACATTTATGTAAGATATGCGTTCTGATCTCCTGAACGTATCTCGGATTCTTTTTTCTATAACTTAATTCCTATGCTCATTATTGAATATTTAGGTCACCGTTTCCTTATGCATTACTCGATTTAGTTTATTTGTTATCTTTCACTCAAGTAATTGGCTGTTGCTTGATATCCCCGGTGTGGCTGCGCTTGGTGTGAATGTTGACAAGGTGCCTACCTGTCTATTACCCACTACCTCGTCCCTATTGGCTCTAGGAGACAGTTGGTCGTTGCTGAAGAGGACGTGGTGCACGGTCCTTGTGGCCGTGTTAGGATCAAAGAGTGGTTCCATCCTAAGTGGACCGGGCTACGGTCCAACCACCGCCTTGGTTGCACTTCGTTCCCCAAACACAGCGTGCTTGTGTTTGCCTGTGAAGGAGTGTGGACCGGTTCCGTTGATGAAACGTCGCTCTCTTGCGCATGCCTCCCGAGCTTATTTCTTCACGTTTACACTGGATATGGGGTGTGTGGATGGAGCTGTGGGGTGCAGAGCAGGCCACCCATGTTCCCTCTGTAGGCGCAAGCGTCCTGTGGCTGGCCACAGTGACAGGCAAATCCGAAAGCGGATGCCGCCAAACGTATATATGTATATGAATATATCGCTTGAGAGAAGTGGACATGTTTATACACACACCCTTATCTAACGATTTACGGTGATTCCACTCATCAATTCGCTTGCACATGGAACCCATCAACATTTTAGCTCCCTGCAACATTATAGGTACTTACATAACATATCCTATGCACGGTCCCTCATGGGTTTACCATTTTTAGCTAGGCATGCTAACAATTATTTCATTGTACTGCAACACAGTTCTGCCTTTCCTTAGCGAATTAGCACATACTGTTTCTTTTTTAACCACTTGCGTACAGTTAGATATTAACTTTCCACCTTTTTTCGACTTTGCAATTAAGCACGGTACTGTATAGTATCCAGCTTTTTAGAGTTCCGGAACTCATTATGGACACATTTCGCAAACAATTACCCCATTAACACCCATACATTTAGAGAACTTAGGACCCAGTTGTTCTGATGAGCAAGGGACCGTTTGGTTGCACAATGAGGAAAAGCTGCCGCATGAGGAGGTGCGGTTGTACAAGTGGTACATAGCACCGGTGTAACCTAGCAACGTTATCAATGCTGCTAAATGCGCTATAGTGGAAACTGTGCATGAAGTGGTTTAGTATAATGAATTGTAATGCAATGTGAAGCGTTATGCATAAGGGTGCATGTGTATGTTATTCGTTGCATTTTTCCGGTGGCGACAGTTGGCGGTGAAGCAACTGTTATGATTGTGGATGACGG